>JAXCHB010000174.1:2042500-2270406 GCA_036926305.1 Uropetala carovei
TCGTTGCCCCTTTTACTCCTTGGGAATGGCCCTAAGTGGTCCACGTGAACTGTGTGAAATGGGATGGCTACACGCTCTAAACTGTGCAACTGCCCCTCTTTTTTACCTCCCGGTCTCTTATGATGAGCACACTCAATGCAAGCTGCAATATATTTCTTTACCCTTCTTCTCATCTTCGGAAACCAAAAATATCTCTTCACGTGTTCTAGGGTTTTCTCTTCTGCGTAATGTCCCATGTCATCATGACTTCCCTTTAGAATGCGCCAAATAGAGTTCTTAGGCACAACCCAACGGACCCCACCGTCTACCTTTCTACAGACACGGTTGTCTTTCAGCACATAGTCTGTGTGGATCTGCCTATCCTCATTGGCGACCGCAGGTTGCTGTAAGGTACGATGTATTTTCTGGATAGCTACATCCTGCAGCTGCATCGTTAGTAACCAATCATCCTGATTTATTCGCAACGTGAAGATTTTCAAGTCTGCTGTATCCGGTTCCTCGGAATCTCCCACGGGATTTCGACTGAGGGCATCAACGTGACTCATGTTGCGTCCTGGTCGGTACTCGATCGTGAAATCATACTCTTGTAATCGAAGCCACCACCTCGCTATCCGCGGTAACAATTCTTTCTTGGACATGGTGGTCTTTAAAGCATTACAGTCAGTAACAACTTTGAAGGGTCTGTTCAATAAATACATTCGAAATTTGTCTACGGCTTCAACTACTGCCAACGCTTCTAGCTCATAACTGTGATAGTTCTTCTCTAGATCTGTCGTCTGTCGGCTATAATATGCCACAGGTTTTTGAGATTCTCCTTCTCGGCGCTGTAAGATAATCCCCGCTAGTCCATTCTTACTGGCGTCAGTGTGAACTTCATGTTCGGCATTTACATCAAACAACGCAAGTGCCGGACGCTCGATTAATCTTTTCTTCAGCTCTTGAAATGCGTTTTCTTGTTTCTCTGTCCACTCGAATACCGTATCTCTCTTCGTCAAGAGCGTTAACGGCTTGCTTAACGTAGCGAATCCTAATACAAATCTTCTAAAGAAGCTCGTCAAACCAATAAATTGTCGCACTTCGTGAACATTCTCCGGCCTTCGAAATTCTTTAACTGCCTGAATTTTTCTCTCGCCTGGTCGGATCCCATCTTTGGTTATTTCAAAGCCCAAATAGTCTACTTTAGTTTTGAAAAATTCACATTTTGATACTTTTAGCGCTAGCCCCAATTTCTTCAGTACTTGCAACAGTCTTTCTAATCTCTCTAACCCTTCCTTCACCGTTTTGCTGGGTATCAACAGATCATCCATATAGACTAGGACCTCTCCTGGTTTTGTCATTCGCACTACCCTTTTCATCACTTGATTAAACACTGCAGGTGCGTTTACTACTCCGAAAGGCATTTTTGTGAACTCGTACAGTCCACTTGAGGTGACAAAAGCTGTCAAGGGTCTCGTCTCTGGGGCTACAGGGATTTGATAGTATCCCGACGCCAAGTCTAAAATGGTAAAATAACTGTTTCCTGCAAGCGCGTCTAATTGTTCCTCAATGGCTGGCATGGGGAATTTTATTTTTTTCGTCTTCAAATTCAATGCTCTGTAATCGACGCACAGCCGGTCTTCTCCGTTAGCTTTCTTCACTAACAATGCTGGGCTTGCGTATTCTGATGTCGACTCCTGCACGATACCCATTTTCATTAACTCATCGACTGCCTTTTGCATAGTCGCTCTTTGGGCGTACGGTAGGCGATACGGTCTTAAATTCACAGGGTGGTTATCCAACAATTCTATCTCGAAACTGGCAGACTCTACTGTACCCAGTTCACTCAAATTCTTCGCAAAACATTCTCGATACTCATTCACCATTTCGTATACCGCATCCTTCTCCTCTTCAGACAGGTCGTTATTCAAATTTATTTCTTCCATTTCTATCCCGGCCCTCTCTTTGACATTCCGAACTTTGGCTTCGAAGTTACTTTCTTCCTCCTGCCCATCAGTCTCTCTCCTAATTACAAGTTTCTGATAGCTCTTCTCAACTCGAATCCCCGATTGGTCTAGGGCGCTTCGTCCTAGAATTATGGCATCGTCTTGCGAACAGTTTGGGACCACAAGCACTTCTACCTCAATGCTTACGTCGTCCACAACAAGGGTTAACTGTTTGGAGCCTATTACGTTACTTTTCCCACAGCCGAATCCAATCAGACTTTTTTGACTCGCAAAGTATTCTACACCTAGCTGTTCAGCGACATCTTGCCTCATGGTCACAACATCGCTCCCTAAATCAATGAACCCAACAACTTGTTCATCATTAACCTTTATCCATTTATAATATTCGTCTTTAATTTGGTCGTTCGGCACCGAAATTCTTTGGACTCGCCTTTTCATTTCCAAATTCTGTCTATTAACTTGGGTTCCCTGAGGGCATTCCTTCATCATGTGTCCCTCTTTATTGCATCGGAAACATCGCCTGCTCTGCTGTCGTTCTGGGCAATCCTTAGCCATGTGTCCCTGGCCGTTACAATTATAACACCTCGCCTGCGTTGTCTGCTTATTTCTCCTCACCACATTACCTTCGTTTGGCGGTTCAATTGGGACACTATAACGGTTAGCTAAAAACTGTCTTTCACCTAATCTCGCTCTTTCTGTAATACTTTCATAGCGCTTTATCTTGAGCAGTAACCCTTCAACATCTTTGAACTCACACAAAGCCAGCGACCTTACTAATTCCTTGTCACCTAAGCCGTTCAAAATGTATTTAATCAAGGATTCTTTATCTATGTTACCTCGTCGCGCTATCGCTTTCATGGCATACACGTATGACTCATCGGTTTCGTCGCGCTGCTTCTTCCTCTTCGTGAGACTCATGTGGACATCGGCCTGATCAGCTGTTGATGGGAAGCTATAAAGTAACCTTTCTTTAAAAGTCTCCCAAGAATACACTTCTTCCGCGACACTATTTAACCACAATTTAGCTACTCCTCTCAGCTTATTCACCGCATGAGTAAGCAATACGGAATTGTCCCACGAATACGCGGAAGCGACCCCTTCCACTCGCCGCACCCACTGTTCGGCGGTAAATCCTAAGGTCGTCGACGCGTCAAACTCGGGCAACAATCTTTCCGCCATGTCTCGGTGAGCAACTACAGTTGTCGCCATCGTACTACAATGTCCCGCTTCCATTATTTCTCTTTCGCGGTCTAACAACGCGCGCTCTCTCTCCAGCAACTGTCTTTCTCGTCGTAGAATCTCACGTTCAATGTCGTTATCGCTCGCTCTAGGCGCTAAGTGGTTCTTTGGTCGGGTTACAGAGGGCGTCGACATCGCTCTCGGTAGCTCAGGAAAGCTCGCTGCTCGCGTCAAGAACGCCTCGCTTACTCCTGTTCCCGCCACTGGATACGTCATTTCCGGTTCCCCACTAAACGCCATGCGGTCGCTTTTTTTTCGCTAATTTCGCTTTTTTTAGGTCTGTTTCGACGCTCACAACCCTAGTTATACTTGGGGTATTGTTCACTCGGGAATCACTTTTCTTTCACGTACTTACGGAGGGGTACAGTCTTCATCGGCAAACAGTCGGCTCTCTCACGACGTGCTCCTTTCCGAAAACTGGTTTTTGATCTTCTTATCCTTATCTGATCCCGATCCCGCCGCTGCTCTGTCAGCAAACACTACACCACTCTCCAACTTCCTCCTCGGGGAGGCACACCCGAAATAACACAACACGTCCAAGGGACTCCAACTTTATTTAAACCCGAATTACACCAGCATTCTGCTCTCCAGCAGAAGCTCTTCCACGAGCCAACACACGGCCCACACTACCACGAGTCCCGTCACACACTCTTCTCTCTCGCGTCACGTGATCTCTTAGTACTCTCCTTCTCCGTCTCGCTTCTGGTAGCACTTCTCGTGGCGGTCGTCCTCGCTTGCGTAACATATATATATATATATATATATATATATATATATATATATATATATATATATATATATATATATATATATATATACATACATACATACATGTTACGCAAGCGAGGACGACCGCCACGAGAAGTGCTACCAGAAGCGAGACGGAGAAGGAGAGTACTAAGAGATCACGTGACGCGAGAGAGAAGAGTGTGTGACGGGACTCGTGGTAGTGTGGGCCGTGTGTTGGCTCGTGGAAGAGCTTCTGCTGGAGAGCAGAATGCTGGTGTAATTCGGGTTTAAATAAAGTTGGAGTCCCTTGGACGTGTTGTGTTATTTCGGGTGTGCCTCCCCGAGGAGGAAGTTGGAGAGTGGTGTAGTGTCTTCTGACAGAGCAGCGGCGGGATCGGGATCAGATAAGGATAAGAAGATCAAAAACCAGTTTTCGGAAAGGAGCACGTCGTGAGAGAGCCGACTGTTTGCCGATGAAGACTGTACCCCTCCGTAAGTACGTGAAAGAAAAGTGATTCCCGAGTGAACAATACCCCAAGTATAACTAGGGTTGTGAGCGTCGAAACAGACCTAAAAAAAAGCGAAATTAGCGAAAAAAAAGCGACCGCATGGCGTTTAGTGGGGAACCGGAAATGACGTATCCAGTGGCGGGAACAGGAGTAAGCGAGGCGTTCTTGACGCGAGCAGCGAGCTTTCCTGAGCTACCGAGAGCGATGTCGACGCCCTCTGTGACCCGACCAAAGAACCACTTAGCGCCTAGGGCGAGCGATAACGACATTGAACGTGAGATTCTACGACGAGAAAGAAAGTTGCTGGAGAGAGAGCGCGCGTTGTTAGACCGCGAAAGAGAAATAATGGAAGCGGGACATTGTAGTACGATGGCGACAACTGTAGTTGCTCACCGAGACATGGCGGAAAGATTGTTGCCCGAGTTTGACGCGTCGACGACCTTAGGATTTACCGCCGAACAGTGGGTGCGGCGAGTGGAAGGGGTCGCTTCCGCGTATTCGTGGGACAATTCCGTATTGCTTACTCATGCGGTGAATAAGCTGAAAGGAGTAGCTAAATTGTGGTTAAATAGTGTCGCGGAAGAAGTGTATTCTTGGGAGACTTTTAAAGAAAGGTTACTTTATAGCTTCCCATCAACAGCTGATCAGGCCGATGTCCACATGAGTCTCACGAAGAGGAAGAAGCAGCGCGACGAAACCGATGAGTCATACGTGTATGCCATGAAAGCGATAGCGCGACGAGGTAACATAGATAAAGAGTCCTTGATTAAATACATTTTGAACGGCTTAGGTGACAAGGAATTAGTAAGGTCGCTGGCTTTGTGTGAGTTCAAAGATGTTGAAGGGTTACTGCTCAAGATAAAGCGCTATGAAAGTATTACAGAAAGAGCGAGATTAGGTGAAAGACAGTTTTTATCTAACCGTTATAGTGTCCCAATTGAACCGCCAACCGAAGGTAATGTGGTGAGGAGAAATAAGCAGACAACGCAGGCGAGGTGTTATAATTGTAACGGCCAGGGACACATGGCTAAGGATTGCCCAGAACGACAGCAGAGCAGGCGATGTTTCCGATGCAATAAAGAGGGACACATGATGAAGGAATGCCCTCAGGGAACCCAAGTTAATAGACAGAATTTGGAAATGAAAAGGCGAGTCCAAAGAATTTCGGTGCCGAACGACCAAATTAAAGACGAATATTATAAATGGATAAAGGTTAATGATGAACAAGTTGTTGGGTTCATTGATTTAGGGAGCGATGTTGTGACCATGAGGCAAGATGTCGCTGAACAGCTAGGTGTAGAATACTTTGCGAGTCAAAAAAGTCTGATTGGATTCGGCTGTGGAAAAAGTAACGTAATAGGCTCCAAACAGTTAATCCTTGTTGTGGACGACGTAAGCATTGAGGTAGAAGTGCTTGTGGTCCCAAACTGTTCGCAAGACGATGCCATAATTCTAGGACGAAGCGCCCTAGACCAATCGGGGATTCGAGTTGAGAAGAGCTATCAGAAACTTGTAATTAGGAGAGAGACTGATGGGCAGGAGGAAGAAAGTAACTTCGAAGCCAAAGTTCGAAATGTCAAAGAGAGGGCCGGGATAGAAATGGAAGAAATAAATTTGAATAACGACCTGTCTGAAGAGGAGAAGGATGCGGTATACGAAATGGTGAATGAGTATCGAGAATGTTTTGCGAAGAATTTGAGTGAACTGGGTACAGTAGAGTCTGCCAGTTTCGAGATAGAATTGTTGGATAACCACCCTGTGAATTTAAGACCGTATCGCCTACCGTACGCCCAAAGAGCGACTATGCAAAAGGCAGTCGATGAGTTAATGAAAATGGGTATCGCGCAGGAGTCGACATCAGAATACGCAAGCCCAGCATTGTTAGTGAAGAAAGCTAACGGAGAAGACCGGCTGTGCGTCGATTACAGAGCATTGAATTTGAAGACGAAAAAAATAAAATTCCCCATGCCAGCCATTGAGGAACAATTAGACGCGCTTGCAGGAAACAGTTATTTTACCATTTTAGACTTGGCGTCGGGATACTATCAAATCCCTGTAGCCCCAGAGACGAGACCCTTGACAGCTTTTGTCACCTCAAGTGGACTGTACGAGTTCACAAAAATGCCTTTCGGAGTAGTAAACGCACCTGCAGTGTTTAATCAAGTGATGAAAAGGGTAGAGAGATTAGAAAGACTGTTGCAAGTACTGAAGAAATTGGGGCTAGCGCTAAAAGTATCAAAATGTGAATTTTTCAAAACTAAAGTAGACTATTTGGGCTTTGAAATAACCAAAGATGGGATCCGACCAGGCGAGAGAAAAATTCAGGCAGTTAAAGAATTTCGAAGGCCGGAGAATGTTCACGAAGTGCGACAATTTATTGGTTTGACGAGCTTCTTTAGAAGATTTGTATTAGGATTCGCTACGTTAAGCAAGCCGTTAACGCTCTTGACGAAGAAAGATACGGCATTCGAGTGGACAGAGAAACAAGAAAACGCATTTCAAGAGCTGAAGAAAAGATTAATCGAGCGTCCGGCACTTGCGTTGTTTGATGTAAATGCCGAACATGAAGTTCACACTGACGCCAGTAAGAATGGACTAGCGGGGATTATCTTACAGCGCCGAGAAGGAGAATCTCAAAAACCTGTGGCATATTATAGCCGACAGACGACAGATCTAGAGAAGAACTATCACAGTTATGAGCTAGAAGCGTTGGCAGTAGTTGAAGCCGTAGACAAATTTCGAATGTATTTATTGAACAGACCCTTCAAAGTTGTTACTGACTGTAATGCTTTAAAGACCACCATGTCCAAGAAAGAATTGTTACCGCGGATAGCGAGGTGGTGGCTTCGATTACAAGAGTATGATTTCACGATCGAGTACCGACCAGGACGCAACATGAGTCACGTTGATGCCCTCAGTCGAAATCCCGTGGGAGATTCCGAGGAACCGGATACAGCAGACTTGAAAATCTTCACGTTGCGAATAAATCAGGATGATTGGTTACTAACGATGCAGCTGCAGGATGTAGCTATCCAGAAAATACATCGTACCTTACAGCAACCTGCGGTCGCCAATGAGGATAGGCAGATCCACACAGACTATGTGCTGAAAGACAACCGTGTCTGTAGAAAGGTAGACGGTGGGGTCCGTTGGGTTGTGCCTAAGAACTCTATTTGGCGCATTCTAAAGGGAAGTCATGATGACATGGGACATTACGCAGAAGAGAAAACCCTAGAACACGTGAAGAGATATTTTTGGTTTCCGAAGATGAGAAGAAGGGTAAAGAAATATATTGCAGCTTGCATTGAGTGTGCTCATCATAAGAGACCGGGAGGTAAAAAAGAGGGGCAGTTGCACAGTTTAGAGCGTGTAGCCATCCCATTTCACACAGTTCACGTGGACCACTTAGGGCCATTCCCAAGGAGTAAAAGGGGCAACGAGTATGTTCTCGTGTATCAAGACAACTTTACAAAGTTCATCCTACTAAAGGCAGTGAAAACCACAAAAACCAAACCAGTGTGCGAAGCTATCAGTGAGATTACGAGCTTATTTGGGTGTCCTGAGCGTTTAATTACAGATCGAGGTACGGCATTTACAGCGAAGGAATTTGAAGAATTATGCGAAAGAAACCAGATAAAGCATATAAAGAATGCGACTGCTACCCCTCGAGCAAATGGACAAGTAGAGCGATCAAACGCATCCATTACAAACGCCATATCCACTATGTATGCACAAGAGGATGGAGGCGACTGGGACATGAATTTGAGAAACATCCAATTCGCCATGAATTCTATGTCAAATAAAACTACTGAGAAGAGCGCTTATGAGCTATTGTTTGCTTATAACCCAAGGAATTCATTGCAAAACCGTGTTATATTGGCGTTGCAAGAAAGCGAACTCGATGAGACTAGAGAGACCTTAGGCGAAGAAAGGGAAAAAGCGTTAGTAAAGATATCAGAGACGCAGAAAAAACAGAAGGAGCGTTACGATCAAAGACATAAGGTGCCGAGAGTGTACCAAAAGGGAGATTTAGTCATCGTAGAACGAGAAGCGCAAGCGACAGGGTGTTCGCGAAAATTAGCTCCGAAATTTAAGGGTCCGTATCTTGTCTCAGAAGTGCTAGCGCGAGATAGGTATTCTCTCATGGATATACCAGGGGCAAAGAGGACACAGCGAGCGTTCAATTCCGTGTCTAGTGCAGACCGAATGAAACCCTGGTGTAAGCCCCCCCAAGGCGAAGTAGGAGATGACGACCAGGCCGACGAGAGCCAGGACGAGGGAGATGACGACCAGGCCGCGGACAGCAGAGGGAAAGAAGACGAGAAGCGGATGGAGAACGGCGCGAGCGCCAGAGGAGCAGTTCAACCGGAGGCAGACCGGACCGGGACCGAGGACGGCCCCGATGTCAGGAAAGGCCGACTGTTACGCAAGCGAGGACGACCGCCACGAGAAGTGCTACCAGAAGCGGGACGGAGAAGGAGAGTACTAAGAGATCACGTGACGCGAGAGAGAAGAGTGTGTGACGGGACTCGTGGTAGTGTGGGCCGTGTGTTGGCTCGTGGAAGAGCTTCTGCTGGAGAGCAGAATGCTGGTGTAATTCGGGTTTAAATAAAGTTGGAGTCCCTTGGACGTGTTGTGTTATTTCGGGTGTGCCTCCCCGAGGAGGAAGTTGGAGAGTGGTGTAGTGTTTTCTGACATACATATATATATACATATACATATATATATATATATATATATATATATATATATATATATATATATATATATATATATATATATATATATATATATATATATATATATATATATATATATATATATATCACTTTCGCCAAATCCAGCTTCATTTCTTGTGTAATTATGCCTATGAAATGTTTACATTTATGGCTTGTAAGCAAGAAACCCATGAAAAAGCAACGTAGAGTTGTCCATGATTGAACACTGACTGGTAAATGTACACCAGATACGTGAGCCTATTTATGCTAATAAACATTATAATGTAGAATTAATGTAGAATGTAATGTTCACTTACAAAAACTGTAAGATTCCAGTAATCAATAGACGAAAGAAGGTTCAATTACTTTCATCAATAAACACTTCCTGAATAATAATCAGTATCTATTTACGTTGCTTTCCATAAACATCGATCGTTTCGTTGCTTAAACAAAAGTGCGCAGCGAATAACGCTAAACTTTCGTCTATTTGTAAGCTTCATTGAAGCCAACTGAATCGGTGGTAACAATGACGTCCACCTTGGCAACGCCTGGAAAGAGTACGAAAAATCCACAAAATTTCGAATCAAAGTGTATTTCTGAAAACTTTGACCGTGTAACATGTAAACTTCACAGGAGTAAGATAGTATAGAGTTTTAATCGTTGAATACAGCAAAAACGAAAAATATCGGTCCATATTTAGGTATTTTTATGCTTGAAGGAAAAATACTTTGCAAGCAGGGTTGCCACCTCAAAGTCCTCACCAATCCGGACATTTTCAATTCTGACCCGGAGATTTCTCTGGCCTGACCTGGAGATTTCCTAATTTGACACGGAGATTTTCAAAGGCCAACTTTTTTACTGTTTTTGCCCTTCCAGAATGAAAATAGGATTATGGTTTCTTTGTTGTAACTGTCTATGATTCTGTCTTTGTTTGCCAATCCCCACTATCAAATTTTGAACCAATGCACCAACTTTCATGACAACTGGTTAGAAACTCTTTCTACTGAGGCCAAGATCATGGGGATAGGTTTTATGATGAAAATTGAAGTTTCGGGATCGATTACATGAATTATCCTTTTCTTTTGATTTAAATGGGAAATCTGAAACCCATCGTGCAGGGTTATTTCCCTACCCACACTAAAATACATAAGAAAAATTATATCAGCGCTGGATTTTCGCTCTTCTCTGCGGAATGGAATGGAAATTCCAACTTTTGTCGTAGAATTTTTTTATTGATCGTATTTATTTGAATTTGGCGTTAATAATTGCAATTTTGCAATTTTTATTCCATCATAACGAGATTATTGTCATGGAGACGATTATTTTTCAACTGCCCTGGGGTATAATCTGGTAAACAAATGCGTCATTTTTTCTCCCGAAATCACGTAATCAACTGAATTTTTTATGCAAATGTAACCTGATGATGTTACATAAAGTATGTAATGTGGGAAAACAAAGAGCAGCTTGTGTTGCTTCATACACCGTACTGCATTACTGTTTTTAAAAAATATTTTCATGTATATTCAGGACCGGCCAAGCATTTAAGGCGGCTCGGATACAAATAATTTTGGGTGCCCTACTCCACCTCCTACACATGAAACTGCAAAACTGACAAAAAATATAATTTTTAATAAAAATTTATTACTTCCTAATATTTAAAATAATTATAATGTTAAAACAGCAATATAGTAAACACAAAAAACGAGGTATACTAACTATAATTATTTCGATCAATGTTTATTGATATATTTAATGCCGTTTTCTCTATGAACTTGGAAAAATCATAATTTTTTAATAAAAGTTTTCACAAAATTTAAGGCAGATTCTTTAATGAATAACTGATATCTCTAAATTTTGGGGGCAATAAACGAATGCCTATTCGGGGGCCCGGATACCTCGCATCCACTGCAACCCCTCCCCCCCTCGCTTTGACCGACCCTGTGTACCTTCTACCAGGTTAATTGCATGGCACAGTCATTCTAGAATGAAGTCTTTATTCTCTTAGAGAAGTTAAAAATAAATCTTAATCTTTAATGCCAATTTCGAAAATATTCTTGTTGACCCGGAGATTTTTTCTCTTGCCCGGAGACAAGTCTGAAAACCTGGAGACTTCGGGTCAAACCCAGAGAGGTGGTAACCCTGCTTACAAGTCAAGATATGGATTCGTACGCATTATCTTATGGGAAAATGTTAATCCCCTATATTGGCAGCACTGATTAATCCCGGTTGACCAAACCTTGACCATGCAATAAGTTAGGATGTAAGGAAGAATCGTACAAAATTTGGTTATTCTAGTTTTTATTGTTTAGGAGGAGTTCCATGAACAAACACACGCTTCAAAATATATTATAGATTATTCATCTACGAGTTATTTGCAATCGAATGACACCCATGGTGCCAGTATTCCATTTTTAAATGTTTAACCTTCCCCCTTTCCTCCCCTTACCATAAGCCTTGAAAGCGTGATTTGTTTATTTATTGTTTATTATTCATCTATGAGTTATTTGCAATCGAATGACAGCCATGGGGTCAGTATTCCGTTTTTTAATGTTTAACCTTCTGCCTCTCCTCCCCCTACCATAAGCCTTGAGTGCGTGATTTATTTATCATTTATTATTCATCTATGCGTTATTATTATTTGCAATCGAATGACACCCATTATGCTAATATTCCGTTTTTAAATGTTTAACCTTCTCACTCTCCTCCCCCTACCATAAGCTTTGAGTGCGTGATTTATTTATTGTTTATTATTCATCTACGAGTTTTTTGCAATCGAATGACACCGATGATGCCAGTATTACGTTTTTTTTATGTTTGACCTTCCCCATCTCCTCCCCCTACAATAAACCTTGAGTATGTGATTTGTTTATTTATTGTTTACTATTCATTTATGAGTTATTTGCAATCGAATGACACCCACGGCGCCAGTATTACGTTTTTTAATGTTTAACCTTCCCCCTCTCGTCCTCCTACCATAAGCCTTGAGTGCGTGATTTGTCTATTTTTCCTATATATAATTTCTGAAGTGTCCGTCTGTCCATCCGTCCATCCACCCTCTAATTAGAAAATCGTTTGCCGTAGAGATTTGCAGTAAACTGGGGTTTGTTTCTACAGGCCAGGAGGTCCCTAGAAAACTATTCTTAATTTCCTAAACTACTCCTTAAACGTGAATGGTTTACTGTTACTTATTATTGTTGCCAACATTCCATTTATATTACTTCTGCTCTCCCCCCATCTTCATAAAGTGAATTGGAAATTTCGATGAATAATACATTCGATGAATTATGGTTCGGTGAATTTACTTTTTGGTGAATTGTGATTCGGTGAATTGCGATTCGATGAATTGCGGTATCGATGAATTGTGTTTCGGTGATTTGTGGTCGGTGAATTTCCCTAGATCCCACTTCATGGCGTTCGACAGCGGTCACTGCGGGAACTATTTGTAGCGAAGACTCTTCCGCTAAAATGACAACATTGAGCAGGCAGAAGTAGGGGGTAGGGGTCTTCTGAGGAATGGGGAAATTAGGGGAAATGCACGGCTGTAAGAGCTAAAGAGGGATTTTGCGGCAGAGCGCCGGTGAAGGTCCCTGGAAATTAGCCCGGAAAGAAACGGAATGGAACTCTTCGAAACGAACGGAAACGAATTTTGTCCATTCACCATATCAGAAGTATCAGAATATTGTTAAAAAATACTATATATATATATATATACGAAGGGATCATCCCGAAAGCTCTAACCTCTACAAATGTCTCTCTCCAACACCCCCACCTCTGCTTCCGGTAAGTGTTCACTGGGTTTCCTTCAACACCTAGTTGCCCTAAATATCCTTACTTACCTTTCCTCTTCCGTAGTATTTATATATATATATATCGGAATGAATCCTTTACAAAAAGTCAATTCAATCCTTCCTCCCCTCACATGTTGGCTCTATCTATTGAATGTGACTTCACCTGACTGATTTTTCCTTGTCATCGAGATGATGCAAATGGATAAAAATCTATTTTTTTTCTTAACTGTTCAATCTATTCACTTTTTTTATGATTTCCTCAGCAGTAGTAGGTATGGAGGAATCCACAGTAATTTTCTCAAATACGTAAGTGTAGGCAGGCGTTCGCAATTCTCGTACGCAATTTTGAAATATTTTATCCGCGGTGTGCAAATTCTCAGAATTTTTCCAGTCGAACCTGGGATGCCGAGGTGAGAACTCGTAACGGTTTTAAGTTGATTTCTACATTGTTCACTTACCCAAAACATTTCAGCTCCCTATTCCCTATGGCAGTGTTTCCCAACCTGGGTGCCATGAAGCGTTCTGAAGGGTGCTACAAAATATATTGTTTTCCCATTTTTTGCCTCATTTTGTATAGTCGGCTTTCAAAAATGTAAACCAGAGTTACGTCGACCTTCATTTCGTTGCAAAGGCACTTTGAAAAGAAAGGAGATATGGAGATTGGATTTAGGGGTTCAACTTAAGCACGATTTTTACTAATGGTGGTTAGGGAGGGATGCTGCCAAATTCTGAAAAGTCCCTTAAGGGTGCCGCGACTCTAAAAAGGTTGGGAAACACTGCCCTACGGTATAGATGGTAGGAAGCTTTAAGTATTTTCCATGCGTTCTTATGGCAAACATTTCGGACCACCTGGGATCGAACCGAGAGCACCTACATAAGTAAGCTTTCTCTACGATTCACGGTATCAATATCTAGAGAACGAAGCAAGATATCGGAATGAGTCTTACAGTTAAAGTCGATTTAATCCTTTGTCTCAAATTCATAGGAGACACTTTTGGTCTATCTCTAATAGAACGTAAATTCGCTGGGGACTGATTTTTCCATTACATTGAAGCACATTTTTTCGTCGTATACAGATAAAACTATTTTTAACAACAATTTTATAATATTAATAATAATAATAACAATAATAATAATTAATAATTGTATTTTGTAGGTGAAGGATTAGGAACACGTCAAATTATACATATTACACATACAAAGTTGCATCCGTAAAATTAACACGTGTGCTCACTCGAGCTGGGTTTTTCATTTTTGACGACAGCGGTCACTGCGGGAACTACCGTATATTCCAGCGTATAAGTCGACCCCCACTTTTTCACTTGATAATACTTCTCATTAAACTGTTTTCAGACAAAATCAAAGTCATGTACAATCCAAGTTTTAACAAATCAAAAATAAACAATAATAAAAATATATATAAATATTGTTTAGAGTCCGTGATATTCTTCTTGCGCATTCCATGTGACAGATGTTTTAATTTCAACCATTAAGAAACTTATTTTTGGAGAGCTTGACCCACTAAATAAAGTTTCCTATAATTCAATTGATTTCAGCTGCTAATGATACTATCGAAATAAACTATACCTAGTGATCGTGATCGAACTCTACGGTGGAGAAATTCAATAAAATATTGCAAATGTGTACCCCATGCACCTTTTCTCCAAAAATGTTGGCCATATATGAAGATTTCTGACCAAGTTTTAAAAATTACGAGTTTCCATAATAAATTTACTGCAACACTCTTGCGTCTACGTTTATACTTGCAAAAGACGAAGAATTCTACGAAGTTTAAGTGTATCTACACGACCAAGAAACATTTAGGGTTTAAATGCGCTGTTTATACTGCCGTTGGTGCATCTTCAACATTGAGATGACGTAATATTTTTATAATATTAAAGCTGTACCTTTTAATTTAGTTTTAAGTGTATTATTGTTACTCAAGAGAAGCAGTTCTGTCATTAAAAATTTATTATCAGTTTCTACCCACCCTTTTGCCGGAATAAGTTGGCATCTGGTATCTCTATTCGCCATATTATCATTGTGAGACACTGATGTGCTCCTTTAACCCGGGAGAGAACCATAGTTCCTTCTAATTTTTTTCATCCATGGGCGGAATGAATATCGCTTTGCGCGCCTACATGACGACAGTGCGCGGATATGCACCGGGGTTGACGCGGTCCTGTTCCGATATATTCTAAAATACACACAAACATGTGCGCTTGAAAAATTTAGTGCGCGACACTTCAAAAACTGCTGTGTGCCTGCGCAGCTTACAATTAGAGGGAACCATGGAGAGAACACACCTACGGTGAATCCCCACATTTTCTTGATTTTTTCTAATTTTCCTCCGCCATAGACATCAACTTATTAAAGTACGAATTTATTTTTTTCTCCTCGAATTGGTCCAAAAACAGAGGTGCGCATGGTACACGAGGACACGGATTACGTGAGTAAATACAGTATTAAAATTAATTATTATAAATCTTCTAAAATACCGTATTTACTCATATAACCTGCGCACTCGTGTACCCTGTGCACTCATTTTTTGGGCCGGTTCGGAGTGAAAAAATTAATTTGAGCCAGAATATTTTTTTTTCACCACTCTGAATTCCTTGAAGTGGATGAGGGAAAAGGACCAAACTTGAACCTACCTATTCTCAAGCCATCAAACACTCAGTAGTCACTGAACTATAGTTATCAGTTAGCGTATTCTTTCTGCCTACTTTTGCGAGTTTTTGCCTGCAGCATAACTTACACGTTTGCTTGGTCGTATAAATACACGTATACTTCGTAAAATTTGACGTCTTTTACGAATATAAACGTAGATGCAAGCATATTGCAGAGAATTTACTATCGATACTCACAATTTATATTACCTGTTCAGAAATCCTCATGTAAGACGTGCACCCCTTTTTTCCCCGGCGTTTCGGGAAAAAATGTGCGTGGGGTACACGAATAAATACGGTAAATGCCATAAAATGTAAATACTGGAACAGATGATTCAAAATAGCGATCACCTCCACCGAAAGGTCAACGGCCTTCTTAAATATCGATGTTATTCATTTTTAATTTAAGGTTCACATTTTTATGGTCGGCATATAAGTCGACCCTAGATTTCAGGAAATTTTTTTTCGACTTCAAAGGTTGACTTATATGCCAGAATATACGGTATTTGTAGCACACTTGTGTTAATTTTATGGATGCAACTTTGTATGTGTAATATGTATAATTTGACGTCTTCCTAATCCTTCATCTATGAAATATCTACCGTATTTAATCGATTGTAAGCCAACCCCTACTTTTCACAAGGCCACGCAAGAAAAAAAAATTGATTTTAGCCCTCTCGCGACCGGACCGCCCGAGAATGCCCATAAATTTTTATACTCCCGATCGCGGGACCGCCTGGAAAATACGCTTTCAAATTTACCTCTGAAAATGTTGACTGGATGGCTTCTCTCTCGGAAATGACATAGTATACCATACAAACACGAGGTTTAGATCGTATTTGGCAGATTTTTCTTAACTTTGTATACAAAGAATTTTTTTTAAATATTCAATCGGAATTCGCAGTTTTTTGGACCCTGAACAATCTAATATGTCTCGCAGTAATTCTCCTACTTTGGAGATTTTTCAAAATATATATTTTTGGACATTAATGTATAATTGCTTTATTTAATGTTAAGCAGAAGGCAACAGAGCACAGAGAGACTCGAAACTGACACAACTGAGGCCTGAGAGAGAATGAAGTGGAGCCCAGTGACGCTCTGCCTCCTTCATTCCTGTTATACTAGTTCTGGCATGGTCACGTTTTGGGACTCTTTCTCTTTCCCCTCTCCCTCAACCTCTTAAGATGTTTGAAAAGCACTATTGACACACTGAAACATTATAGGTGGAGGAGGGAGGGCAGGGGGTTGGAAAGGCAAATGCTTCGATTCTCGACTAAACAAAAGAGAATGAAATTGACTGAACACCTACGAAGAAATAAATTATATAAATAATACGTGGTACGTCAAAGTCTTAAAGAATGCAGTGATAGCACTCGTATGTGTAAGGAGCTAACACAATGTTTCATTTTACTCGTGAATCGAAGCATCTGCCCTCCCTCCTCCACCTATAATATTTCAGTGTTAGCTCCTTACGCATACGAGCGCTATCGCTGCGTTCTTTTACGACTTTGATGCCCCACGTATTATTTACATAATTAATTTCTTCGTAGGTGTTCAGTCAATTTGATTCTCTTTTGTTTACTCGTGAATCGAAGCATTTGCCTTTCCAACCCCCTCCCCTGCCCTGCCCTCCCTCCTCCACCTACACGTCATCCGCCTCCATGTCTATTGTGAGCTGCCTTCCAATATTTTCCCCCACTCCTCACTTATGTCATTCGTCTTCTGACTGTGCTCTGGTGTGGACTGCGGCCCTTGCGACGTGCTATTTCTTTGGCGAAGTCGCGTTCAATAGATAGCGCCAACGTGTGAGGGGAGGAAGGATTGAATCCACTTTTTGTAAAGGATATATATATATAGTATTTTTTAACAATATTCTGATATGGTGAACGGACAAAGTTCGTTTCTGTTTGTTTCGAAGAGTTCCATTCTGTTTCGTTCCGAGCTAATTTGCAGGGACCTTAACCGGCACTCTGCCGTAAAATCCCTCTTTAGCTCTTACAGCCATGCATTTCCCCTAATTTCCCCATTCCTCAGAAGACCCCTACCCCCTACTTCTGCCTGCTCAGTGTTGTCATTTTAGCGGAAGAGTCTTCGCTACAAATAGTTCCCGCAGTGACCGCTGTCAAACGCCATGAAGTGTTGCGTTAATTTTTTCCAGGACTGTACATATGAATGGGCATACTGTACCATTATATAACATACATATCAGCAGATGTACGTTAACTAAATGTATGTTAAGCAGTATACAGAGAGAGAACATTATGATCTTTCAAAAAATAAAATTTGAGATTTTGATGAATATCTAGTTATAGGTGTTCCCGAGTCTGAAAAAGTAGTTTTTGCTATTCCTTCGGTTTGTAATCTGTTGTGCAGGGACTAAACCATTCAACAGATGCCACATTTGTATAGGATATCACCCAAAATAGAAGTCTTGTTGAAACGAACCATATCATGTTGCAATGGAAGATGTTTCACTCTTATAAAAAAAATTTCTGAATTGTATTCAATCAAAAATCACTACATTCATTTCAATTAAAATTGGTCTAGTTATATAGTTTTATATCACAGATCAGTGTTAGGCAACTTTTTCTGCATGGTGGGCCGCATTGCTGGCAGTGAACTCTCTGGTGAGCCGCACTGGAATTTGCCAATGGATTATAGTTAAATCATAAGTTACGTCGAGGTTCTTAGGCACCATGTGCATGGAAATCAAGTTAAAATTAGCTTTTTAGGATTAACATTTCGATATTAAAAATCATGATAGAATTCAATCAGAAATATCTTTGAGAAAAAATCAAAAACATCATTAAAAAAACTTACTTGAATTGAGAAATATTTTTCAAGAGGTCGCAATTTACTCGAATTGAGAAATATTGACTAAGAGGATGGAATTTAACATTAGATACCTTAACAGGATTTTGCTACATGAAAAATAATATATGGTAGTTAATTAAAATAAATGAACAAAGTTTTGAGAACTATGAAACACTGGCGGTGGGCCATACAAAATTGCTTATTGGGCCGCATCCGGCCCGTGGGCCGCAGTTGGGTACCCCTGTCATAGATAATGATACCTAAGCTATATTACTCAAAAATAAGTAAACAGCACATATATCAAGTTTAACACCCACCTACTGCCATGCTCTTCTCACTAACAACAGTAGCTTTGTTGCTAAGAGAAGAGAAATTTTTTGCGATGAATGTTCAATCAGTTTTATTGCCAGATTTTCAAGAAGTGATTTTTAAGTGCCAAGGTCAATGCAGTACAGGCGACTCCCAAGATTCGACCGTTCAAAATTCGACAAATTCAAGATTTCGACCCAGCCGATCGAACTGGGAACTACTTTATGCGGAGTAATTTTCGCAGAATAATTGGTCCCGACCAACCACACAAGGTTTAGTTTTAGTGTAGACATAGTTATATCTAATTGTTTGAATTTGTGCTGATTTCACTCTTTTTTCTATTAATCTTTTATTGAAATTTATTTATTTTATTGATTTATTAAAAATTTATCACTTGACATGGCATCTAAAAGGAAATGTAATAGTGATAATGTAAGTGAATCAAATAAAAGTGCATAAGACTCATATTTATGAATTGAAATTAGAAATTTTAAAGCGTGTTGAGAAAGGTAAATGCCATACTGAAATCTCATTATCGTTGGGAATGTGTCGTTCAACTATTAGCACTTATGTGAAACAGAAGGAGAAAATTCTAGATCATGTGATAAATTCAGGTAATTTGATTACAACAATAAACAGTTCCCCACCCAATAGCTCCTCTTCTTCCAACTTCTCAATTAATAAACCAAGTCCAGTAAGCGCAGTTGAAAAAGATTTAAGATATGAAAATATTTTAAATTTTATTCTTAAGTTATTTTGTGCTTGTTAATAACTTTCATATTAATTTTGCTGCAATAAATAGTTGTATGTATAGATAGATGTATGCAGGTATGTTGTCTGGCTCACACGATCCAGACCGGGCTGTCTGCACAGCATATTGCATACATCTATCTTTGAAGTTCGAAACAAAAATTTATTTTTTCCTTTTTAGTGCAAAAAATAAGTTATACATTTAAAATATTTATTATATAATTCATTCATAATTTAACAATGTTGTATTAACATATTAGTAATGTTATTTTATCTTTATACTAGCAGAATTACCCGTTGAATTTCAACGGATTTAGTGAGGCTACTGCAACACAAAATACAAACTCTTTAAAATACCTATATAGTAGATACTTTTTAACTTAAAATTACCTTTTCTTAACAATTAATCATATTTGCTTGTAACAATCCATTTCCGAACGTATTGCATTCAAATAAAGTGGAAAGAACACGAAACGAACCAATACGAAAACTACAAAAACCACCAAGAAAAAAGAAATGAATTAAATGCTAACCAATAGCTGGCAGAAAAGGATGTAAACCGACAAATAAATAATCGTGGAACATAAATTAAGAGTACAACCAAAGAATATAAGTTCAATGTAAAAACCACCAAGAAAAAAGAAATGAATTAAACTCTAACCAATAGCCGGCATAAATGGTGTAAACCGACAAATAGGTAATCAAGGAACAAAAATCAAGAGCACACCAAAGAATATAAACATAGACTACAAAATGAACAACTAAGAACGAAAACAAAGAAAACAAACAAAGAACACAAAAAATGGACACAAAACGAAAGCAAATGAAAACAATAAACTAACCAAAACCAACCAACGAATAATCCCCTAAACCTCAATGTATCTGATGATGGCGGCTGACGCATTCTATTCAGTTGCTAAATAAACAACCAACAATCACAAAATAGCATGTCGTAGTGATGAGTAAATATTGATTACGTGGAATATGAGTTTGTATGTCAAGATAATAACAGGAGAAACTAAATAAGAATACCTGTTATTACCCTAAATAGATATAAAATTATTGATCTTAATTGTGTTTTCCATCGTAATTAATTGAATAATAGACTGAGATATTCGAACGAATAGATTTTAAATAATGTAGTAAAATGTTTTACTTTTCTAACGTAATTAATTACGTGAGTGTATCGGTAGTGTTTACATTTTACCCATGGAACCGCAGACACGAATTCTTAATTTTAGTTCAGAAGACATAATAAAGTTCAACAAAAGTATTATTCAAATAAAATCTTTCGAAATTCACTGTGTTACGTGTTCAAAAAGTTAATCTAATTTAGTTCTCGTATTAAAATAACAATTATTCAAGAGTGAACCCTATTTCCAATTGATAAAACTCTCTTTTAATTCAAAACGATATTATATATTACAAAAACGTATCTAATTATTATTGACACGCAAAATGGATGAGCATAGGAAAAAACTTGCGTGTTAGCATGAAATACTCAGTTCCGTTTTTATTGATGAACTGTTTCCATGATAAACAAACACCTTAACGACCCGTGTTTTGAAATAAAATCAACTTAAAACAAAACAAAAACTTTAATGTAGTAATTGAATTATATATCTTCAGTAATTTTCACTTAAACAAAATATGAAATAAAATAAGACAAAAGGCATATAAAAACAATTTAACTTATATCCAAACATACCTATAATGCGAATGACACGATTACAGAAAAAGAAACAGTTCACTAATGTTTATTCGCAGAAATAACCTGTGTATAGAAGACCAGAGATAATGAAAGAAAAACATACAATCAAATCAGAAGATATTAAATGAGTATTTCATCAATTATTTCTACGTTTACGATATGTTTATAGTTCAAACGTAATTTGTTTACATCAGTTGCTAAGTATATCCAAATGCTGAGCAATAATGAAAAATAAGATTTTCCCTTCAATTCGTCTTATTTGATATGTAAGTCCCTCTTTTAAAAAATTATTCCAAAAGAGGAGATAATTTACCACAAAAAAAGTTTGCGAGAGCATATGTCTGCGATATATATGTAAGGAGTTAAAAATTCGAGAAATTTACGAAAAAATTTTAAATGGAAATCCCATATAAACGAAAATATTTTATTATAATTAAATAGTACACCGAATCGGTTTAAAAACCTTACTACACCACCGTACACATGATAACGGTTAATATGACACCTTCCTCTTTTTTCTGCGTGTTGTAGTTTCTGAGCCTTAGCAGAACATACATACATACATACAAACACCTTACTTTATAGGTATGTATAGATAGGGTGAGGGAAGACAATAATTTTTTCCCGAGATGCGGGAATGTATCCCCCGATTATAACATGCAAGTATATGGAAAAACAGCGTTCGACATTCGATAATTCGAGATTCGACCACGTTTTCAGGAACGCATCCCCGTCAAATCTCGGGAGTCGCCTGTATATCAATCCATCATTATATATCACAGACCGAGTTTAATAAATAGACAAATAACTTCATGTTATTCAATA
This sequence comes from Uropetala carovei, assembly GCA_036926305.1. Taxonomy (NCBI): domain Eukaryota; kingdom Metazoa; phylum Arthropoda; class Insecta; order Odonata; family Petaluridae; genus Uropetala; species Uropetala carovei. The sequence goes on from JAXCHB010000174.1 coordinate 2,064,505, forward strand.
ATATACTAAATTGATTAATATTTTTACTTTCACTGCCATCTTTAAAAATCAATTTTAAAATGTCTTACCTGGAGGATCATGAAAAAGAGAGCGCACGCTTGCCTCAGGAGTTTGAAACCATATTGCAGCTACAGCATTGTATTCACCATCATTGCAAAGCATCTGGATATGATAGATAAAGTAAAAAATTCATTTGATTAATCGTTAGCAAACTGCAAGGTGGAAAGTAAGGCATTTACACTCATTAACAGTTAAATTAGACATAATGAAAATGCTCTCCCATCGAGAGTTCTACTCTCTCAGCATATCTTGCAAATTTTTTGAGGGTCTTCACTCCATGCAGTAAAGATTTTTACACTTGATGCTACATCACTTTCACATCGCTCTCACTTCCATCCATAAAAAACCAAACATTCTACCCATCCCCTATGTATCTTTCTCCTCATTAACAATTTTCTTAAAAACTACTATAAACTACTGTACATGACACAACCTCTCTTGTATCAATGTATGATATGTTTTTCTAGCTAATCAGCCTCTTGGACTATTATCTCCTTAACTCCTTCCACACTAGACAAACACAGAAGAGAGGAAGGAAGCCCAGTGCAGGCATTAGCCTACTCTTAATGAAGAGCACCATGATAGCCAACATTCTGAAGGACAAAGCAATCCCCTCAAACTAAACAAGCAAGCTTTTGGGCAATCCCAGATTTAAAAATCTGATCTCAGCCAGATGAACCCAGGACCACTACATGGAAGGCCACTGCTGTCTCCACTCCATTATTGCTTATAATAATTTTCCAAAGTCCTTCCTTCCATCCACAACCCTCTCCCTACTAAGTTGGTTGAAAGCAACCGATACTATTTCATTGCAAATTACCAAGTTTAAATGTCCAATACAGCCATCCCTCGCTTAAAGAAGGGGTTACGTTCCTGAAAAGCCTTCGTTATGTGAAAATTCGTTAAGTGAGAGCTAATTTTCCATTGTTTTATATGGGAAATATTTTGTTTTGTTCCTAATACACTTAATTTGATAACCTAATAATAATAGAATGGCTAAAGTTCATCAAAATTATTTATATGATAGTGTAATTGGTTGCATCTATATTTATAAGACGAAAGTTGAAAAAGAATGACACGTCTGTCTTTTTCTATGATGATACGTTCAATTTTCACTTTCACACAAAGATTTCTAGTAACCTTTTCGCATTCATCATCAGATGTTGCCAACTCTTTAGTCAATTATTGAATATCTTCAGTTGTAAGTTCTTCAGGAACTGCATTAAGAACCTCCTCAACTCCCTCGTCGTCAATTCCATCTATGCCAGCCTCAGTTGTCATTGCTACAATATCTTTCTTAATGCTCACAATATCTTCGAAACCTTGAAAGTCATTAACTGCTTATGGCCATAACTTTCGCCAAACAGCATTCATCGTACATTCCTTAATTTCATCCCAGGCTGCTGCAGTATTGTTAACCGCATCTTTTTTATCATATTTCTTCCAAACTTCAATGAGTGACTTAATTTTATCCTTCTCACTTTCAACGAGAACAAAATGCACTGCACGACCATTCCAAATGCACGGACAATTATAGATGTCACCTCTTTTGTTTCTCTTGACAATTTCTATATTCATTTCTATCGTTATCGCCTTTCTATTCTTCGTAGGATTAGGTAATGATGTTGAGCTTGGTTGTTTTGATGCCATGATATATATTGGGGTTATAAAAATAGTAATAATAATAATTTTTTTAGCATTTCTAATATTTTTTTTTACAGTTGACAAATTTATTACAAACTTTTTTTGGCTGTCATACTTATCTAGAAAAATACACCAAGATATTTTGAACTCATTAGAATGGAAATGAAGTCTTCCAATCCCAGTGATAACATTGTTATACAATTACTTTGATACATTTGATTGGGATGATTAATCTGGTGGCAAATAGATTATTTTCTCAAGTTGAAAAACAATAATTTTCAGACACTCAGAACTTAACATTTTCAGCTCACACATAAATAAGTTATTTATTCAGTTAGCTAAATTTAGCTAGAATTAATGTATCACCAACAAGTCATTTTCTCTTCTCTTTAATCCTAATTTGGTAAACCACATTTTCAAATAAATATCAAATACCGTATTTACCTGATAGGAAGACGAGGTTTTTTACAAAAAATGTCCACAAAAAAATTAGGGATCGTCTTAAAATCGAGTACGAAGTTTTTGGTGGGAAAAATGCGTGCATTTTAAACACCACATGGAACACCCGGATTTCGAGTATATGTCCATTAAAACGCAATTATAAATGCATACAACAATACATTACATTAAATTAATTATTATAATACATTAAAAATTCGTATCATAGTTCTTAAAGTTGTACATAGTACGAAAGATTACCTCCGGGGTACTGATGGAAGGGGTGTGTTTACGGCTGGGTAGGAAATCTGATGTGTGCGACAATGTAGATGGTTAAGCAAGGATTGGCGGCCGTATTTGAGGTATATTGTTACATTTTAAACATGTCTATGTATTACAATTTGAAAATCTGCTACCTTTCGATTGGTGCTCCAGCAGCAGATGAAAGTGCACCTGAATTTTAAAGAGTATAACATTTATGAAAGCACTCCATTAGTACTCACTTCGTCAAGTTTTAATGTGAAGGGAAGACTAGTCATTATTTTTAAGTTTAAAATAAGTTACCCCAAAGATATTGTGTCACTATAAAAACTTCCGGGAATGAAAAATTACACGTTACGGTAATGCTGGCTGCGTTAGCGGATGGCACGAAGTTGCCACCGTATGTTATTTTAAAATGCAAAACAATGCTTAGGGAACTGCTACCTAAAGGAATAATTGTTAGATGTCAAAGCCAATGCCTTTTTACTTTCTCATACGAAGTATTGAGAAAGTATTGCTTTTGCAAAAAAATTCGACCTCGAGATTTTTATGGAAATATGCGTTAGGTGTTGCTGAATCTGAAAAAGTGGTTTTCCCAATGCCATCTAGAGCCCAAACGGTAGAGCGAAAATGAATGAAATCTTGTACTTAGGCATTTTACCATACTGAGCAGAGTCTATGAAGAAATGGTGAACATTGCTCAATAATTAAGGGAAGTTTATTCTATGCATTTCTAACAAAAATCCGATTTTCTCAAAAACGACTCTAACGATTTTGATCGAATTTCGTTCAGTTATTTGAGTTTACATCCTCAATAATACTGTATAGTTCATATTTCTCAAAAAATGAATATAAGGCTAATTTATTCTTGGGCAACTTTAACAAAAATTGGATTTTCTAAAAACCGGCTGATACGATTTTCTAAAGATAACTAAACGACGCATTATTATATGAGAAAGTTTGTACAATGTATGTTGTACTGATTTTTTATTCATGCTTTTAGTGTGTTATTTAAAAGTTTTTTGTAAATAGACCTTGGTTTTTTTAGGGGTTGTCCTAAATTCCAGGCCGTCTTCCTTTCGGGTAAATATGGTAAATATCAAAAATATTTACCAATAGCCACCTGGATATTGTTCATTGTTATACTTCTCATGATAAATAATAGTAATAATTCACTGAAACATGTATATTTCACTGAAACATGTATGTATGTATGTATATATATATATATATAAATATATATATATATATATATATATATATATATATATATATATATATAATAAGGGTAGCAACAAGGTGTTGGAGGAAGCCCAGTGGACACTTACCTAGAATGAAGAGCCGCTGGGGGTGCTGAGGACACACGAAAAACACAAAAGAACAAAAACTACACAAAAATGGAGCTTTCGGGCTGATGCCCTTCTTCAGCGACGGAGAAACATATATATATATATATATATATATATAAATACTAAGGAAGAGGAAAGGTAAGTAAGGATATTTTGGGCAACTAGGTGTTGAAGGAAACCCAGTGAACACTTACCGGAAGTAGAGCCGCTGGGGTGTTGGAGAGACACATTTGTAGAGGTTAGAGCTTTCGGGATGATCCCTTCGTCAGCACAAGAGAGACACAACACCTAGTTGCCCAAAATATATATATATATATATATATATATATATATATATATTCTGCTAATATCTACAAAGTAATAATATACCATATTCACCCGAATCCAAGACGACCCTGAATCTAAGACGACACCCCATTTTGATGATTCCAAAAGAGAAAAAAGCTCAAATTGACCTTCATGACTACAAAAATTATAAATCTTATGAAATATTTATTTTCTCCTATACTTTTCTTGAATCTTTTAACATTTTAAAATCATAAGATCACATCACAAATAGAACCATTCAGGTTTTCAAATAAATTAAATGGTAGCATTCATTTTAAGATAACATTAAAAATAAAGTAAATACATTGAAAGAATATACTCATTTCAGGACAACAAAAAAACATTTCAATCCAAGTGCTGCATAAAATCATTTTATTGTGTTAGTCATCATCACTGTCTATGCAACCTTCACTATTTTCCTCATGCTTACCATCTTTATCACTCTCAACTTCATCATCAGTCTCCCACAAAACACCATCCTCACTCCCGTCCATGGCATTAGATAAGCAGCATTTCTTAAATCCTTTCACTATTACTTTTGCATTTATTTGTTGCCACGATGCCTTGATCCATTGGCAGAGCATTGCAACTTTAGGTTTCTTAAGATTTCCTTTTGGTGTTAAAGTGTGAGTTCCACTCTGTAACCACTCAGAATACAAAACCTTTAAATTATTTTTAAAACACTTATTGACAGCAACATCTAAAACTTGAAGTTGCGATGTCATTCCTCCAGGTATTACAATAAGATCAATATTCATCGCACTCATTATGTTTTTAATTTCAGGAGATAAGTGTCCTTGAATGCATCCAGTGAAAGCATTGCTCGTTTCAGTAAAGCTCCTGGCCGTCTATTCCACACCACATGTAACCAATCTCTCATTAGTTCTTTAGTCATCCACCCCTTTTCTTGACACCTATTATTCCACTTGGCAAATGTTTCTTAGGCATTGTTTTCCGCTTTAGAATCACATATGGTGGTAATTTAGTCCCATCTGCTAAAACCGCCAACATTACCGTGACTCACATTTTTTCGTTGCCTGTAGTTTTAATTAGGATGGATTTGCACCTTTTTCGTTCACAGTATAATTAGATGGCATGTCGAAGAAAACCGGAGTTTCATCGGCATTTCCTATTTGGCTCAAAAGGTAATTATTGGTTTTTCTAAGTCCAATTACGTATTTCTGGTAAGCGAGAAGTTTTTCAACATAGTCTTCTGACAATTTCTGACACAGCGAAGTTCGTCGCCGTAAAGAAAAATTATTTCGTCGCATCATTCTCACGCACCAACTTCTGCTGGCTTTGAATTCTTGCAATGATATATTAAGTCCTCTAGTAATTTCATTAGCTTTAAGTATAATACTTTCAGTCGAAACAGGCATACCGTTCTTCCTCATGGTGCGCACAAACTTGACTACTTCTTCTTCAATGCCATGAAATCGGCCTAATTTTGGACCACTGAGCGACTTCCTTGTGGCTTTGGCTTTTTCTAGTTCCTGTTTTGAGAGTTTCCATCGACGCACATTTGCCTCACATACACCGAACTTTCTACTCGCATCACAGTTATTAGTTTTTTCGGCGTAATTAATCACGATCAGCTTAAAATTTGTATCTTAGCTCCGTCTAATTCCTTTGTTAACTTTCCCTTTGCACTCGTGCCACGTACTTCAACATGATCTGTCATTTTAACTTAAGTTTTGTGCATTTAAATCATGAATGCACAACTCAAAATTACTGTCACACTTAGTGAATCACGGTGCGTCGTTCGAAAGGGGAATCCCAATGATTTCCGCTCTCATTTGTTTTGACATTGCGGTTGCCATTACGTGCAAGATGAAAGAACGTCGTCTGTGTTATGATCGTCGACGATGATTATTAGTCTAAATAATTATTATTCCCGTCATGTTTTTCTTATTGTTATTACTATTTGTTTATTTCACTTCTTTATGTACGTACTTGAATTTGCTGTTGTGAATTGTTTACTCTAATATACCATTTGTTGTAAAAACCATTGATTAAATGCTTAAATATACTTCGTATTCGAATGTAAGACGACTCTTGATATTTACAGCTGAAAATTTGGAAAAAAAGGTCGTCTTAGATTCAGGTGAATATGGTACATAGACATTTTTCATTTCTAGTTGTTTTGCATGCATTCATTGTATACATAAAAAAATTTAAAATGTTGAATGCTGCACAACAAATTACACAGGTTAGTAACAGCAAATACATGATTAGAAATAATGTTATGGTTTTCATGGAATGCAGAATTTAAAAATCTGTAATGTTGCTCTTTTGAGGCTGAATAAAAATATGACAAATAACAAAAAGTAATATAAAATAAACAAGCGTTCTGGTCCCGCTAAGTCCAAAACAAGGACTTGCCAGCAGGTGCCATGTAATTATATATTTATCTTACAAGGGGAGTGTCAGGTTAACAGGAAAGGGATTTGTCTGAAAATTTGCGAGCTGGTAAAGCTAGACTTGGAAATCATGATTTACCCCCCTTTTGGGCGTAGACGGTCAATAGTTTAAACAATAAATGGATTTGTTTATTTAGAAACCATTTAAGTACCTTTTTAGTTTCGCTTGTTCGGTAGCACGTTTGGCTGTGAGGTTATAATTGGCACTGCAAAGTCAGAGGTCCCTGGCTCGAATCCTGGTGACCTTTTTTTTGCGTTTATGTTATATTTATTTTTAAATATTGTTTTCAATTTGTATTTTTTCATATATTCTTTGTTTTTTTTAATTTTAACGTTTGTGTTATTTTTTTCAATTTTTTTCGTATATTCTTTATTAGAGTTACTATAATGTTTTAAAAGTTTTTCTCATTTTTTAAAATGCCTTTCTCGTCTTCTATTACTTTCTTAAAAGGGATTTCACAATGAACCCTCACAGTTTCCTGGATGATACATATCGTAGAAGCAGCGGAAGCAATAATATTTTCGACACCGTGCACATTTGGAGAAACATTGTTCGCCAAAGTGACATTCTTGGATTCGGCTTCTCGGCTCATTGTCATACATTCAAATCCTGATAGAGATAAAATACAAAAATATGTAATGGCAACGCTAATACTAGAGCTCTATCGCTTTATGCATTGTTGCGAGGTAGAAGACATTCTCTCAGGCAGGTGTGTAAAGCGATCGAGCTAGACTATGTCCGGGTGGAAGCGTGGGCAAGCAGTAGCCGCCGAGGTAGGGAGAGAGTTGGATGTCGTGAGTGACGTGCGAGGTGAATCGCTTTACATCAGCCATACACCACACATTCCAGTGAATGATAATTTGTTGTAGAAGATCTGCAGTGAGATTTTCTTCCGCACTCGCTGGTCTTTCTAGTTGGTTTCTGACCTTTCAAAAGAGTTATTCTTAAGTAAAAGAAAGCACGTTTTATTTAATTTGTCGCAGTGGTAAGCAGTGATAAATTATTTAATGAGGGTTTTCTGATTTTATGATGTGATGCCGGTTCGTTAATGCATTGATAAATTACATTGACGAGCGCTTCATCGATGACGAAAATCAGCCAACATGCACCGTGAAGGTAATTCCGCCAAAATGCACCCCCATATGCCAACCTTGCGACGTGTATTTTTACCGTCAGGTAAAGATCTTTATTTCGTGACTACAAAATGCAGCAGTTCTACTGCAAGAAAAACGCGATATTACTAGACGAGCGGACATGATAAAAATACATGCTCTTTTGCATAATCAACTGTCTGCTTCCATATTTAAAGATATGGTTCTTTATGCCTGGTTCGCATCACGATTGTCAAAACAAAGGAAATTCTTCCTCAGTGTCAATCAGATAGTGTTTCCTAATGAAGTCAAAACGAATAAATGTCACTGTGGCGAACAATGTTTCTCCAAATGTGAGTGGTGTCGAAAATATTATTGCTTCCGCTGCTTCTACGATATGTATCATCCAGGAAACTGTGAGGGTTCATTGTGAAATCCCTTTTAAGAAAGTAATAGAAGACGAGAAAGGCATTTTAAAAAATGAGAAAAACTTTTAAAACATTATAGTAACTCTAATAAAGAATATACGAAAAAAATTGAAAAAAATAACACAAACGTTAAAATTAAAAAAAACAAAGAATATATGAAAAAATACAAATTGAAAACAATATTTAAAAATAAATATAACATAAACGCAAAAAAAAGGTCACCAGGATTCGAGCCAGGGACCTCTGACTTTGCAGTGCCAATTATAACCGCACGGCCAAACGTGCTTAGCAGCAAGTGAAACTAAAAAGGTACTTAAACGGTGTCTAAATAAACAAATCCATTTATTGTTTAAACTATTGACCGTCTATGCCCAAAAGGGGGGTAAATCATGATTTCCAAGTCTAGCTCTACCAGCTCGCAAATTTTCAGACAAATCCCTTTCCTGTTAACCTGACACTTCCCTTGTTAATGCGGTATTGAAGTATCACATATACTATCGCAAAATCCCTTTCTTTTAATTTATTATATAACTCATTTGTCATCCAGTCTTTTCTACAATTTATGTTTCGATTATTTTTCTCTGTCTTAGACTTATTATATACCATATTAAAATTAATAATAATAATAATAACACAATACAAGCTGGATATCTAGGGAAATATCGAGCACAACAGCCATACAGAATATGCAAGCACCTGAAGTTACAATGGAGCTAGTAAAGTCAGTTACTAGCGCCACACACAATTGGAAAAGCACAGGTAGCGACAATATCCACAACTATTGGTATAAAAAATTCACTTGCCTTCACCCATATTTAACCCGCAATATCAACACATTCTTTCAATGCCCTGAAAGGATGCCCAGATTCCTGACAGAAGGTAAAACCTACCTGCTGCCTAAAGGGAAAGCCTCAAGCGATCTGTCTAAATATCGGCCAATCACATGCCTACAAATTATCTATAAAATAGTCACACCATGCATCACTCAGTTAATCACCTCCCATTTAGAAAGCCAAAACGTACTAACAGAAGAACAGAAGGGATGCAGGAAGGGCATGAAAGGATGCAAACAACAATTACTAATAGATGCTGTCATTTTGAAAGAGGTACAACGAAAAAATAGAAATCTCTCGTGTTGCTACATAGACTACCAGAAAGCCTTTGACTCCATCCCCCACACATGGTTATTAGAGGTCTTTAACATTTATAAAATCCACCCGGTCCTTGTAAATTTTCTGAAGCATACAATGAAACAGTGGAGGACAGTTATCAACGTGTCTGATGTGAATAGGGTCCCAACCTCTACTGAAATTAAAGCAAAAATTAAAATAAATCGAGGCATTTTCCAGGGTGACTCTCTGAGCCCCAGGGCCGTGCCAATGCATGAGGCGGCGAGGCAACCGCCTCAGGCGCCTCTCGAAGGGGGGTGCCAAAATTTCACAAAAATGAAAATTTATCAAAATAAATTCATAAGTTCAGCCCATGCCCGAGGCGTCAATACAGTTAGAGAGTTTATACGACTTTTATATATCGATCCATTATTGCAAATTTCTTTTGTATTCCAAAGTGAATCACGTATTAACGAAGCGGCAACTTTGTATTTATTACAACAAAGTGTATTGTTGAACATAAAAATTAACGGTATGTTTGTGAAATTTTTATATGCAAAAGGGGACGCTGTTTCTTTGATTGGCCGGGTGTCGAAATATGATACCTCAGGCTGACAATGTATACTCATGATTTTTTCGATATCGTTTATTCCTTTCTAAACAATGCTACAAAAACTCGTTTTTATATTGAGTTGACCATGAGTCGGACAATAGCATATTCGTAGAAGAAACCCTCAGCCTAACCATGCATGGTTGAGTGAACGACTTTGTTACAAAAATAAAGGCGCAATAGTATATCTCGGCTCTGATGAAATTAATTCTGGCAACCTTCCTACGAAAATAAAAAAATCGGTACAACTTTCTCATATACTAATGTGTTGTATGAGCCGGTTTTTAGAAAATCCAATTTTTCTTAAAGTTGCCCAAGAATAAACTAGCCTTATATACAGTCATTGAGAAAAATGAAATGTGTAGTATTATTGCAGACCTATACTCAAGTAACGTTACGAAATTTGATCAAAATCGTTTGAGCTGTTTTTGAGAAAATCAAATTATTGCTAAAGTTGCCTAGAATAAACTTCCCTTATATTCATTTTTTGAGAAATACGAACTATTGATGATGTAAACTCAAGTAACTGTAAGAAATTTGATCAAAATCGTTAAAGCCGTTTTTGAGAAAATCAAATTGTTGTTAAAAATACGTAGAATAAACTTCCCTTAATTATTAAGCAATGCCAACCATTTCTTCATAGCTTCTGGGTGTTTTGTGCCCGGGTGCAAGATATCTCTGTGGCGCCCCACTACTAGTGAAATTTCGTGGTATGATCATACACGGCTTTTTTCATCGATAGAGTGTGGAGACAAGCTAATGCATTTCTGTCGATGTATCCCATAATGAAATGATTGAACAAATTAGCTGCATAATTATAAATATAAACATTTCATTTGATATCTGCTTGAAGGAAAATTATAAAATGTCGCACATATGGTTATAATTCTATACTCTGTCCCGTTACTTAATTATCATTCAAAAATTCCTATATTTCTGTTCATTTACAGGCCAAATTTTATTCGATATTTATTCTGACAGTAAGAAAACAAAACTTCAATTATTTATGCATTCCTACGTCAAAGTCCCAACTTCGCATTTTCATTTTAAGATATTTTAAAATTCAATGAAGAAGTAGATGTCCATAATTCTCCCACTATTTGGAGAAATTGATTCAGTATTTGAATTTGGTACTATTTAGAAACGAATATGAACGTTAACGTAGGTGGGAGATGGTGAAAGAGTAAGAAAAGCTAGTTTTTGGAAAAGCTATATCAAGCCGATTCAAAACATTTGGTATTTCCAAGACTCGGTAAGTGTGAGAAAAAGGGTAGGCACCTGGTATTCTTCCAGTGAAAGGATTTGTGGTAAATGTCGATGGTACTTTACGAAAGGATTGCCGCCTCAGCTTGAGCTCCACGCTAGGGTCGGGATAGAAATTAGCAGAATAGTGCCCCCACCTCTTAGCGACTCCTACGGTGAACCCATTTTCGGTCGCCACTGATGCGTGTTCTAGAGACCCTGAGTCATGCGACCGCTTATCGCAAGGGATCGGAAAAATTTTGCCTGGAAGATTTTGTGTCATTTTAGAATCTCTAACTTTCCTTTTCACTCAGACAAAGGAGGAAACATTTCCAAGTCGAATTCCAATAATATATAGATACAAATACTTTGACGAGAAGCGCCCCAGCAAGTTGGCGCCCGGGTGCATTGTACCCACTGCACCCCGGTTAGGCATGCCCCTGCTTCTGATCTGTATGATAAAAGTACGAGATTTCATTGAATTTCGCTCTACCACTTAGGCTCTAGAGCCAGTAACAGACAGACGGCATTGCAAAAACCACTTTTTTGGATTCAGCGACACCTAAAACGTATATTTTCGTAAAAATTCGAGGTCGAATTTTTTCGTGATAACAATAATTGCTCAATATACTCGTATATGAGAAAGTAAAATATTGGTACAACATACATTGTACAAACATTATCATCTACTAATGTGTCGTTTAGTTATCTTTAGAAAATGAAAATTGTATCAGCCGGTTTTTAGAAAATTCAATTTTTGTTAAAGTTGCCTAGAATAAACTAGCCTTATATTCATTCATTGAGAAAAATGAAATATGTAGTATTATTCCAGACGTATACTCAAGTAACGGTACAAAATTTTATCAAAATCGTTAGAGCCATTATTGAGAAAATCAAATTGTTCTTAAAAATGCATAGAATAAACTTTCCTTAATTACTGATCAATGTCAACCATTTCATCACAGTCTCTGTTCAGCATGATAAAATGCCTAAGTACGAGATTCCATTCATTTTCGCTTTACCATTTAGGCTCCAGAGCCAGTAACAGACAGATTGACAGACAGCATTGCGAAAACCACTTTTTCGGATTCAGCAACACCTAAAACGTATATTTCCGTAAAAATATCGAGGTCGAATTTTTTGACGATAACAATACTTTCTCAATAGGTATACTTCGTATATAAGAAAGTAAACAGCATGCATGAAAACAATTCATAGTTTTTTTCACTTCTAAACTCCATATTTGGGAACTCGTATTTGAAAACGGCAGAGTATTTTTCTTTCACTCAACGCTTCTTTTTGGTTTGTCAAAATCTTCTTTTTGCTTTATTTAAATAATAAAAATAGCTGGACTTTCTCATTTATGTTTTATATAAATAAGTGCTCTCGCATACTTTTTTGTGGCAAATATTGTTCTCTCCAAATAATTTTTTAAATCAGTATTTCACAGATCATATAAGAGCTAGGAAGGGGAAAATGTGGATTTTTAATCTTCGTATTTGACATGTAAGTAAGGATTCTTTACATTGTTAACGTATAAGCTGTCATAAACTATTTCCATGTGGTGCCTTAGATGATTTTCTCAAAAGTAATAATTTGAAATAGAAATGTTTTGCTGACTAAAAAGCGTAAAATGAAAAATTCTTCATATACTAAATTTGTGGCTTTTCTGAGGTTTAATGCTTGTAATACAATTCATGGCTTTTATAAGTAAAATGTATACTGCAACCAAATGAAATTTAAATAACTGTGGCTTCTGAAGCTGAAAACGGAATTAGAATATAACACAATCCACAATTTTTCTTGATTTAATTATATATCTACTGCTAAGTGTTACTTTGTTGTGACATGGGCTTTGGTTATCCTTCATAGGTGGTAATTTAGATTCATTTCCCTTCTATTGTACGATATACCCATCATTTTGCAGGTACTTCTCATTTTTAATTTCCTTTCTAAGCCCAGGGCCGGCTCAACCATACAAGCAGACCAAGCAACCACTTGGGGCGCCGAATTTTTTGGGGCAGGAAATTTGAGTAAAATATTTGGAAAATATCTACATAATTTTGTTTTCGATAGATATAGTTAAGTGTTTTCTTCTTGAAAATATAAGTAAAATGCGACCTCAAAACACTGTTCAGTGGGTAACAACGAGGCGAAGACTTCTGGAGATACCATTTGGAAAAACAAAGCCTTACACAAGTGGAGAAGGGATTGGAAAATTTGACCAGGTTCCAAAGGCTACTTGATCTTGGGAACCCTTGAAAATGTTTCCCATTGATTAACTTTTAAGTCTTTTCCTTTCCTGCCTCTCCTTTCTTAATCACCTTTCTCCCACCCTCCAAGGGAATGCATGCCTCTCATCCATACCACGCCTAACTATGGTCAAAGAGTGCATTGCGCCCAGGGGAATATCCCCTGGGGCTGAAAACCAAGAGACTATCGGCAAGAGATATTGGTGTGGCGAGGTCTAGGACAGCAAAAACCCCCGGCAGGGCTTCGCGTCCTTCCATGTCCTATATTTCTGTTTCATTGTTTTTTCTTGGAATATTCATAATGCTTAACCATTCTGAGGAATATCAATCTGCAATTAAGCTCGCCCTATGCTACATTCTCACCATTCTCACTTAGTAATGCGAAAGAGCTAGGTGACACTCTTTTGGCCTGTGTCTTAAATTAGTTGGATATAAATATTCTGTGTGATTCCAAGAAGGAAGGAAAGTGATACGTTCTATGTTTTCTACTAGCAGATCAACGAAATACCTTTTACTGAAAGGAACAGGGTTTATAAAGGTGTCAGTATTTTATATTATATTAAACATTTATTGAGGGACGTAGGAAAACCATTTTCATTTATTTTTGCAATAAAATCATGTCTACTTTAAATCCATACTTATTAATTTTATTTTCGGTAAAATCACAACAAAAACTGAAAAATAAAACAATTTTGCTTGATAGGTGGTGGTGTAGAGAGTAATTTTTAATGCGCAACTGACTAACATCATGTTTTTTGTTTATAAATCGAACAGATCTGAGTCCTGTCAACTTGCGTTATTTTATGAGCTAAATTGCATTTCAATTAAATAGATTTATTCTTTTCGAGTTTCGGGTTTCTCGATTATGAGCTAATTGGAAAACTATGCGTGTTAATATTTTATGTTATTTTATTGTTGAAAATAGTAGATTGAAAGATATATTAGTTGTAGATACTTTAATTTATAACTTCAAAATTATCACTTCCCTTTTTAATTAAGACAGTCCACAAAAATACGGAGTAAATGTATTTTGTTGTACAAATATCAATTAACACTATAAATAATTGTTAGTGTTAGTATAATTTCAATGTTACTCTTATAAAAAGTTAAGACCTTACTATTTTACAGTTTTTAAAGCGGACGATGATTGGCCATAAAAAATTATCTGGTGTTGAATATCACAAAGGAAAGGCTACTTTTTAAAACAAACATTGTCTCAAAATTACTAAAAAGCCCTAAACTTGACCTTTCAGAATGTATTAAAGCCATTGATCAAACTATTGATTTTGTTAAAGATTATCGCATGACAAGATTCAACAACATAATAGTAAGCAGAAAAAATCACGGAAGAACTAGAAATTGATCCAGTGTTTGTTACAGAAGAAAGATTAAGAGTACGGCATAAGCATAAGCAATTAGATCACGAAGAAAATAATTTTTTCATTGATCCCAAAGAAAAATTTAAAATAGATTCTGACTCAAATGCTATGAAAATTAAACTATGTATAGTTGAGAATTTTCATAAATATAAGTGATTATGGATTCGAATAAATAGATTTTTATTATTTCCTATCATTTTCGACTAACATATAATAAAATTACTTAGTAAAAAAATTAAGGGGGTGCGATATTATATCTCGCCTCAGGTGGCAAAATGTCTGGGCATGGCCCTGCTGAGCCTGCTCTGGTTCTGATTAGCATTAAACCCTCTATTGAATCTGTTGAATCGAGCTAGATTGGGATATCGGATAGAGAACAGTCAGACAGGCCACCAGATATCCCACCTATTATACATGGACGATTTAAAACTTTATGCATCATCACCAGCCAAACTACAGCAGCTAGTACAATTAGTTGAACAATTCTCAATAGATATAGATATGAGATTTGGACTAGACAAATGTAGGACCATTAATGTAAAGAAAAATTCAATAAAAGTGATTGGATTCGAGACGGCATAACAGAGTGCGATACAAGCAGTGGATGAATATGAAACTTACAAATATCTAGGATTTGAACAGTCTAAGAAAATAGATCACGCAGCCATAAAGAAATCACTTACATCAGAATTTACCTCCTGGCTTAAAAGAATCTGTCAAACTGAGCTCAATAGTAAAAACCTGACGTAGGCAATAAACAGCCTAGCAATACCTATACTAACATATTCATTTGGAGTAATATCATGGTCTAACACAGAGTTAGAGAATTTGCAGAGGAAACTAAGGGTAGAACTAAAGAATCACAGGAAGCACCACCCACTCTCTAGCGCTCTTAGGATGACATTACCTAGAGCGGAAGGGGGAAGGGGAATAGTGGACATCAAAAACCTTCATAATAAGCAAATCAGTCTTTCACAGTCATATTTCCACCAAAGGAAAGAAGATTCGGCACTGCATGCAAGCATCTGCAGTTCAGATAATAAATACACCTCTCTTAATTTATTAGACACTATAGTTCAGGACAGTGAGGCAATCATTACTACAGCAGATAAGATGACCCGATGGAAGACCATGGCCCTTCATGATCTGAGCAGCCCTGAGGTCGACAAGGAAGCGTCGAACGCCTGGCTCAGGTGAGGGGAACTCTTCCCTGAAACCAAAGGATTCATCACTGCCATCCAGGACCAGGTCATAAATACAAGGAATTACCAGAAATATATTGTTAAGAACCCCCAAGTGCAGGACGATACGTGTAGAAAATGCAAGGATAAACCTGAAACAATTCAACATATAACAGGTGCCTGCAGTTGTCTGACTCACTCCGATTACCTTCACAGACATAACCAGGTTGCGAACATTATACACCAAAGTCTGGCATTAAAATGTAAATTAATAGAAGGTAAATCACCCTATTATAAGTATAAACCAGCCTCAGTATTAGAATCAGCGAGTTCAAGTTATACTACGACCATTCCATAATAACGGACAGAACCATACACAGCAATAGGCCAGATATAGTGCTGCAGGACAAACGGTTCAGGATTGCTTACCTCATAGACATAGTCATACCTAACACCCATAATATACAGAAGACCATACAGGAGAAATATCAAAAATACACATAACTAAAATCCGAAATACAAAGAATGTGGAACATGACCAAAGTCTTTATCGTCCCAATAGTACTATCAACCACTGGCATTGTCCCTGTATCCCTCCACAATAGTATAAGGATAATAGGACTAGACAAAAACATATATATCCCATTACAAAAAGCCGTACTACTGAACACAGCCTGTATAGTAAGGAAATTCCTGGATACTCAAGAGTGAGTGTGCTTGGCGAAGCCCGTACCTCACATAATATCAGCAGAATAGCTGAGAGAACCGAGGAGATAAAATAATAATAATAACACTTTATTCATATGCAAGATGAAGACAACACGTGAGAACAAACGTACACTGCGAAAGAAAGTGTTGCGGGGTTTATAGTGGGGCACGTGAAATTCAAACATCTTCGCCTTCGTTATTGTGAGATTGTCTTCGTTATATTCAAAAGTAGTATCAAATAAAAACCTTCGTTATAGCAAAACTTCGTTAACCAAATGTTGGTTAAGCGAGGGATGGCTGTATCTCCAGTTTTGATGCTATTATTTTACGAATGGGGCTCACTAGAAACATAACTTCATTTAATGACTAAAAACTTGAGAACTCCATCCACATCGGGCATTTAAACCTCATTTATAAGGCTGGGAAAGCACGAGGCTCTTTCTCCTGTACTGGAAAACACCAGAGGGTATGGGAAATGAGGAATAATAACAGCTTATGCCTGTGATGTCAACGGGAATTCCACTTATATAGGATAGGAGGGAACAAATCAAAATTACCTCCTATAGAATATATAAAGCAAAGTGAGACCAACAGGGTTGGGTGGCAATGGGGGTTAGGCTGTGAAGCAGCCAGGCGGCAGAGTCTCTCTCCTAGTGATTATTAGTTATCGATGCAAAATAATTTTCGCAAAGTCATTACATTACTAGAAAGAGAAAGTTTGGGTTCACCCAATTTATGGCACTTGGTGGGTCGCAGGAAATTACTTGAAGTTCAGGTGGGCCATGTTATTAAAAGGGCTGAGAAACACTGTACTAGATGACATCATTATAGCATTTTTCAGTAAAAGCATCTTTTTTTTAATTCTCTAACTAGAGTAATCAAGTGATAGATACTGTTGTCATTAACAATCATACTACGTATTGAAAATATTTTAATAACTGAGCAAAATCGATTATAAAATCAAAAGACAAATGTTACCTGAATTGGAAACTTTGTAGGATCTTGACCAAGTGGCTTACAGTCATTGAGAAAGTAAATCATACCAAATCCAATAGTTGCAGTGACTGCAGCAACTATGACAGCTTCTGTTACTTTCAACCACTTCTTATTAATACACCTAAAAAGCAGAAAATTTAGTAATTTGTATAATTTACTTTTTAATAGCAAGCCACAGTAAATTACTTTATCTTTTTTTATGAAATTACAATTTATTTTCTTTTTAGAAAATATTTATACATTGTGCAGACTTCAAATTTTTCTGTACAGCTATTAAAACTGGTGAATAACAAACATACTCATTCTCATAAAAGAATTCTAATATAGCCAAATAATGACGAAATTAAACCTTCTTAATAATAACAATCTCATCCATATGAATTTCACTGACAAACTCCAGTGCAAGCATTGGAGGCAGGTGTTTATTCCATCCTTTGCCAGCAATGATAAGGGACAAAAAGTTACGTCTTGGATTCTCAAGGGGCCAAAGGATTACATCCATAAGATTGGCTTTGAAATTAATGTACCATAATTTTAATTCGCTCATTAAAACACCTTAAAATTGACCTATAATTATTTATTTATTTAGCCTTTATGTCGCAAGTAGTCTAAAGCTAGGTGGCGATGAGTGCTACAGTATTGAACCCAGAAATATCTTAATTAAAATTCTAAAATTACACTTAGTTATACAATATACACAATTATAAATAATTTATCCATAAACCAATACAGTAATACAGGTAGATCTCAAGATACATCCCTCAAAAGCGCAACGTATCTCAAAACTCGTTTTTTTCATAAGCCACTATTCTATAGTGGGGAATACGGTCCACCTCCACGATTTTAAACACATAATTTGCTAAGTAACGTATATAAGTTAAAATTTTTTAATAACGTATTTGGCACATACAAATTACTAATTGTTTGTCACTTCGTCGATTACATGTAATTAGGTACATCTGCAGTTTAAGAGGCTGAATTTTAATGTAAACAAGTTAGGAAAATGTACAACATATCACAAATGCAATGGAGTATTAGAAAGAAATTATATACCTGTACGTAAGAGAAATTGTTTTTTAAAGTTCTTTTCTTCATCATAAATAATCCATTTTCTTCCTATTTAAAAATTTTGCATGCACACGTAAGGAAATTAAACGTTTGTTTGTGAGATTGTTTATGTTAGCAACAATGAAGAAGTAATCATGCAAGAAATTTTCAAAGTTCAACTCAAATTAAGACATTTTTGTTTGATTTTCTCAATAACAGCTACTTCTACGATAAAAATGTATAGGAAAGGAATTACTCATCTTTATGAGTTCTACAATTTTTATTTGAAAGATATTTTGATATGACTAATACTTTACGCGATATGAAAAAATTCATTTTTTGTCACCAGTAAAGTGGTCCCCTGATTGGCATACGTGATTTTCTTATTATCTTTGATTGTAAGCCCTTAATATCAAATTTCATGAAAATCCCTTCAGTAGAAGCTGAGAACGAACATGCGGACGGATGGACCGACGATAATAGGTGCTCACGCTAGAAGCGAAACACACCTAAAAAGGAGCTATTTTACACTCACCACAGAATTAGAAGGCTACATGCCATTACGTCAAAGGAGGAGAAAGGTTGGTGATGTTACTACATGGAGGATTGACCTGAAGATCGTCCAAGTCGGTATTTGATTTGAAACAAGATATTTTTATGAAAGTAAAAAATAGCTGACAAAAGAATACCAACAGTGACAATGTTCTTGAATGGGGAAATTACAGTTGGTATATGATTTGAAACAATACATCTGTGACTATAAAAAGTTTTTAAAATGTGTCAAAAAGAATGTGTGTCAACTTTGTTCTCAAATGAACTTTGATGATTGCAGAAAGCGAAACTTCAGCGACATATATAAGAAAGCCATCCCTAAATTCTTGATGATACATTAATGAAACAACCAGTGTTGTAGCAAGGTGAAACCAGGTCCTGGTTCGAGAATTCTTTATGCTTCTAATGTTTTACTCTTCGTAACTTTCATCTTACAAATGAAAGAAGTTTCATGATCTTGGATTCTTTTCATTGAATTTAGCAGCTCTTGTGGTTTAAAATGTCACAAAGGGTAAAATTTTGTATATGTCGACCATGGAAATTCGGGTTCCCTTGAGCTCCGGACCCTGGATCTACCAATCCATCGGATCCATGGTCCCTACGCCACTGGAAATGATGTAACTCGAGACGACACATCTCAAGGACTACCTGTATATAATTTATAACTTATTCAATTATTATCTATTTTTATGGAGTTTAGATTTTTCTAAGTTCATGATGCGCCTTCATGGCTTGGACAATTTTTCACATAAATAAATGACATTTATTATTCTATTTGTGGATTTTTGCCTTCTAATTGAAATGGCATATAGGTACTGCTCAAACTGATCCTATAACTATTGGAATTAAAGATGAAACCTGGTATCCATCTAATTACTCTCAGATGTTTTGAATTGTTCATTTACAATAGGTTCTGAATGAGCAGAGCTTTTATAAAAATGTTTTACTTCCGAGCAATGCAGGGGATCCTAAGTTATATCTTAAACATCCTTTAAAAAGTTTGTTTATTAGCTAATATTAAACAATAATACAGTATTTAATTTGGTTTTGATTATTAAAAAAGTGTAAATGAAGTAACAAAAGTATATAAATCTTTTCTTACTTATAAATGAAAAAGCACTAATAAAAATTTTATATGAACATTCATAGCAAATTTCTTTACCATCTTATAATATAAAAGACAGTGTCACAATGTCACTTTGTCATGTAATGCTTTTTGAAGCTTAATATCTCACAAACGACTGAACGGAATTTGATGAAATTTTCAGGATAGCATTATGATATAACAACAGAAAGTTTTAATGTATCAAACTCAAGATCAAAGACCCAGGTTCAATTCCATAAGATAATTTCCATTTCCCATTAGGTAACATGTAAAAATGGACATTTTGACGTGCAGGCTTTCATTCTTTTTTAGATTAAAATTAGAAATAATTGACCTACAATCTTCAGATACAAACCATTTTGAAGAAAACATTATAAAGTTTCTTATTCTGTTCATCTTTTTCCGCCTACAGTTCAAAATTTCTCAATGTAAACATTTAATTCACACGGTTTGAGGAAATCTTGCCATTTTAACGGGATGTTGCCCTGGCTACCAATTCCATTGTTAGACTACATCATATTGTTAATTCAATCCTTAGGGATATAAACGTGCTTTGAATGCTTTTAATACAAGAGAGGGAGAGGAGAGAGAGGGAGAGGGGGGACCGAGAGGGGGAGGGAGAGAGGGTGAGAAGGAGGGGGAAGAAAGGTAACTATTTTAAGTTTAACTAAAGATAGCCCATCAACAGCAGAATATTCACTAGAAATGTTGTATATGACAAAATATTTCATATGTAAAGGCCTGATATTAATTATTTTAAAGGAAAATAATAATAATCTATCGATCTATCTATCTATAATTCTTCCGTTGATATTTCAACGGGCATTACACTAGTTTTATTATAAGTAGTAAGATGATAATAATAATATTATTTCAAATGATTGTTTATCTTTCTGTTAACGTAATAACTGGAAAACAGAAATGACCAAACTTGGCATTACGCTCTTCTTTTAAATTCAAAGGAAGAGAAATGTTTTCATTCTATTCCAAAGGCCTGACGTCGATTTTAATTAGTTAAATTGTAATAATCAAATGATAAAGCAAACAAAATTTTTCAACACACTAGAAACACAAAAAAATCAACACCCATAATGCCTTTAATAAAAAGACTACATTTAGGTAAAAATAAATCAACTAAAATAATGGAAACATACAGAGCTGCAGAAAATTCAGAAAATGGACAAAACTGACTTTAAGCATATTAAGATATCTGATCAAAGAAATAAAATGAAATTAAAAACATTTAATCATATTTTCCCTACCAACACTGGGTAGTTTGAGAAGATGGACAAAACACAGTCCAATTACTCACAAAACAAGCTAATAAACAACCTATAAATTTATGTAATCGCTGATTTCAAATTTCTTCATTAACAAAACATATTTCATTCCACAGGATTTTATAGAAACATATGACAAATATTTGTTTCTAATATTTTTTATAAAATATATAACATTCCAAAGATAACCCTTTGCAATAACATAATTAGCATAATTCAGAATCACAGAAAATGTACTCATTATACCTCACTTGTACTATAACTATTTAGATATTTACATTTCTATTGAAGAATCACACTAATTTCTGTACATTTATCTTAAGCATAGTTTCTGGTAGGTCAAAAAAATAATTAAAAAATTGACAAATTCACACAAATGTCAGGTCAAAAAACTAGGATTTCACAAAAAAGAAAAAGATAGTGATAACATACCTCATTCGAAAAACAGTGAGTTTGTAGTTGATGTGATTAAAAAGTGAACCAAGGAGTCCACCAATGATGCCCATCAACAGAAAAATGGGAAACTCAAAAAACTCATAGTTAATACTTTCAAATTGTCCAAAGTTAAGAAGGCCTGCATAAGAGAGTTCTCCAGGACGTCCGTGATATGAACTCAGAGCAACGTTAAGAGTGAATGTAGATATCATGGATGCGAAAAATATACGCCAAGTCAGGCTTTGATTCCAGAAGCTAGCTCCTTCCTCCAAACTGAAGAGGACTCCACCTTTTAATGAGATGGGTAATTAATGCTGATTTTCTGTATATCAAAAACTATTCAAGATAACAGCCTATACAGCTTTATGTATGCTCTTTCTAAAATACTCAGATTAAAATCATGATCGTTATTTGGCAACAAAACGGTAATTTGACGAAGAATTATCAAGATTTTCTTGATTTTTACAGCTACTGGAGATACTGTATAAAGTGCTTATTTTGACTTGATTTTTAAGTATTAATTTCATAGAATTTGCTGTACATTAAATGCCTGTTTACTAAAAACTATTTAAACCAAAAAATAAAACAATAGAAATATTCCCACCAACAGGTGCTCCAAAAGCAGCAGCCACACCAGCAGCTGCGCCACCTGACACAAAGTCCCTCTTCTCATGGTCTTCTCGGAAATACTGAAATATCTTCAAATCTTTGGCAAACGTTGTACTTTTTCCTTGAGATATTCCAGCAGCAACCACTGCTCCAGAATGTATCATAGGTCCTTCCTTTTTTAATATTTTTTTTATAAAAGTGATTTATATAAATTATGACAATTGTGAAGTAATGGGTTCAAACTAAAAACACCTACCTTTCCTACTGCCAGACCACCTACTACAGAGCATGTTACTCCAATAACCTTAACCAGTAAAGTCTTAATTCTCACAACTCTAGGAACTCTAACTCCATTCAAATAACATTTAACTTGTGGTATTCCACTCCCTGCAGCACATGGCTGAAAATATTAAATTTTAATGAGTATTTTTCTTATCATTTTGAAGATTTAAAAAAATATCTTTAACGTTACCTCAATATACGATACCAATATTGATCCCAAAAGTACTGGAATCATATTAGCAGTCAACCATAACAAATATGGAATGATTAGACAGTCATTTATGACACATTTATCCACATCTGTGTTATTAAAGTTAAAGGTTTTTAAATAATAATATAAGAAAAAGAATGCATAAAAATAAAATTATAACCAAAAACTGTTATTTCTGTTAAGTCAGGATTAATCTCATTATTTTCCACTTTCAAGTCCCACAAATGAATCTTATGAAAGATAAAACAAAAAGAACCAGCGATATATTATTGTTTCAGAATCAAATATCAATCTTGTAAGTTATCCAAGAGTATAGGGATTTATTATATCTTCAAATGGAAATAAGGTACACTCTCATGTATTGCACATCCTTGCAGCTATGTCTGATTTACATTTATTTCACATTCAATTGTGATATAAAAAATATTTAATAAAGCTATGTATTTCATTATGATAATAATATTTGAAATAATTCTTTCATATTTTTCTTAAGAGGGGCCCATCGGTGTTGTAGTTACCCCACTGCTCAATCCATTTCTCCTAACCAAAGGCACACACCTAAAGTCACAGTAAATATCTCAAACCAGAAATTTATTGCTTTTCAGAATTCCCATGATTTCAGAAACGATCCACAGATGATATGTCCACAGTCTTTATGTCCACTGCCTTTATGTCCACTCTTTTATGTCCACAGCCTTTATGTCCACTGCCCTTATGTCCAGAGTCTTTACGCCCACCGTAATATATGTCCACAGTCTTTATGTCCACTGCCTTTATGTCCACTCTTACATGTCCACAGCCTTTCCGTCCACTGCCTTTATGTCCACTATTATATATGTCCACAGCCTTTTCGTCCACTGTTTTTTTTGTCCACTATTGTATATGTCCACAGCCTTTTCGTCCACTGTTTTCTTTGTCCACTTTTGCATATGTCCACAGAGACTTTATTTCGAAGTATGAAAAATATGAAGGGCAAACCTGAAGATGGAGGAGAGTTTGAAGGAGAGGGAGGAATCCGGAGGAAACACTGCGGACATTGGTATCGATCGACTGGGAATTTTATAGCAATTACGAATTTGAAGCTAAAAATGAAAATGGAGGGGGTGTAGTAGGAGGGGGAGGGAAAAGGGGGTGTGGAAGGAAGCCGAAGGAAACACTGCGGACATTGGTATCGATCGACTAGGAATTTTATAACAATTACGAATATGAAGCGAAAAATTGAAAATGGAGGGGGTGTAGTAGGAGGGGGAGGGAAAAGGAGGTGCGGAAGGAATCCGAAGGAAACCCCTGCTATAGGACAGTCAGGGAACATAATAGGAGAGTTTCAATCAGAACAGAGGAAAATTAGTGATACTTTGGTGCCTCGCAACCCCACCCACATAGAAACTTGTATAGCATATATTGCCATGCATTTTTCGTTGCTTTTAAAATTACTTACAATTACGCATAGTAATTCGCGACTTTGTACCAAATAGCGTCTAAAAGAATGAAAATTCATTTTCTTATACAGTGGAAACCACTTAATACGAAATCGCTTAAAATGAAATATCGGTTAACACGAAACGCAGCTCGGTCAGTTCCAGCGCCTATACCTTTCAGTATGTATATATTCATTCACTAACGCGAAACGGTTCACACGAAATACTGCTTAATACGAAAATAATTTTCGGTCCCACGAAAATAAATGCATGCAAAATTCTTCGGATTATGCGAAATGGCATTTGAGATAGGGTTTTCCCATGATTGCGGTAATATCTTCTGCTGTGTATTACATCCTATTATTAATATGTATTATGGATTTGCCTACGAGCCTAATTCCATATTTGAAAAATGGAAATGTTACCATGAAAGCAGTGAACGTGAAATTCGGTTAACTCGAAATTCGGATAACACGAAATAATTATGTCGGTCCCTAGCAATTAGTGTTAACTGGTTTTCACTGTAGTCGGTTTTTAAATAATCTTCAAAGTAGTCTACAAATTTGATAAACAACTTTTTCTTAATGTTAATATCTTCGTAGGATTTACTTTTGAATGAAGAAATGGAATTCGGGGCTGAAATGGCAATAAATGTTTAAACTTCCTCTGCGATTCATTTAAGGTAATCTTTGTTTTATCTATATTCTCAGAACATTTTTCAACGCTTGAGAAGATTAGTTCATTTCATATTTGAAGTAATTCGCGCATCGCTGAATATACAGATAGTAACTCGATTATTTTAATATATTTCATAAAATTACCTTTCAGGTGTTAGAAACATTCCGTATATCTACTGACTTTCGAAATATTCGTTCGAGTAACGCTGAGTCGAGAACGAAATTAAAAATTTTTCGTTCTCGCAGGAACGGCAAAAGGAGCTATCTGGATTTCCCCAGCATTCAAAGACCTTAGATTTCAAATTCCTCCGTACCCCTCACACTTGTGTCGTGCTGTGACGCCGTCCCACCCAAAACTCAGGTACAAGAGGAAAGGTTCACCTCCCCCACTACGACCCACTATTCACTGGGACATCTGGTCTTGCATGCCGTCCATTTTGAGCGAAATGGCCAAAAGAAGCTTTCATAAATGTTGCCGCTGGTCGTGGAGCCGTTTCATATTCCTATTTATACCAACCGAAGTGCACGCCATTGTGTGTAACCTCGGGAAAGAGTATTTTTGCGATTCCGCCAAAAGGGTTTTTCCCAAATACGAAGTATATGAATGGAATAGCCTTTCACTAGAGGGCTATGTTCCTCTAACATCCACCCCTTCTTCAGATTATTGGTAAGAATATTGTCACTCTTGCTTTAGCAGTTGTATGAGAAACATTCTGATTTCGTAATTTTGGACACTTACGAATACCTCACATTTATGCAAAATTTCATCGATATAGCACCTCTAGTAGTGCATTTATATGAATTTCATTGTATAAAATTTATGAATTTTTAACAGCCACAATATAAAACTTTTATGTAATTTTCAATGGAACATTATTTCCTAACTTTGTTGACATTTTCAGCTTCCTAGATCTTCATAATGTACATAAACATTAGTCAATTTGTTTAACATTTAGGAATTTATTACGGCCGAACGAATAAAAATTTTCAAATTTCTATAATCCCGTTTTCATTATTTGGCAAATTCTACCATTAGAAAAAATTTCAGTTTCATAGCACATGTAGAAGTACCTAAACCATGAAATGTTTGTAAAATTGTTTATAATTTTCAACGGCCAAGAAAATAAACATTGTTGCAATTTTTCCTATCATTATTTTTTTCGATTCACCTATGTATTAAATTTCAGCTCTCCAACTATTGTAGTTTGGGCCAGACATTAGTATCCTCCTATATCCTATATCTTATATCCTCCTCTGTAAGAAGAGTGCTTATAGAATGATGTGGCATCCCCCACTTGTAAATTTACGAATGAGTTCCTATGGGGATGTTAAGACATTTATTTCCATTTGTGCCAAGTGTATTTGTTTGTTAAATAACTTCCCATGGAGAAATTAAAATTACGAAAAAGTTGAATCTCCTGAAAATTCCGATCTATGGAAAATACTTCAAACAGTGTTTCAAGGGAATAACATGCTTTATTACCTCGATGGAATTCAAAATTAAACATAATAAAGATTTTCATATAAACTGCTTGGAAAGAAAAAAGATCCGAAAGTAAATTTACACATCCCATTGCAGGTATTTCAAGAAATCTAGGAAGTATTTGCGACTTCAATCAAATCAATGAATATAGATTATTGAGGATTTCGGATAAATGATGTTAAATATAGAAGGTCAAAAATCTGCCTCTCTCATACGGCGACAAATACCCACACACAAAAGAATAATTCCGAAAAATTGGTTAATTATATTTAGTGAAGCATAAAGGATTCCTTTCATTAATTCAAATTGCTTTGTTCATAAAAAAATACCAATGGTAGAATATATTTGTAGAATGAAAAATCGATTCTTCTTCAATATCCGTTTAAAGAAAAATACTCGAAACGAAAGATGCAGGAATAACATCCTCTATGACATGTATGTCCAACTGGTGGACGGCCCGTAACAATAATTCTTTGGAAGCGTGAGTGCCACCCTTCTACGGCGTTGTTGGTCCGCTGTTGTCTGTTTACAGTTTGCTCATATACCTACACTCCATAATTACAGACCAAACCTAGGAGGAATGGCTCCTCTCATCCCCCTGCCTTCCCTTCGTCGTATATAAGTTATTTCCACATACGTTGCTAGATCCCCTAGTGTAGGGTCGAGGATTGCAAGCAAGTGGTCAAAAATATCAAGCACGTCCTCAACAGCGATAAACGGTAATGCCATCAGCATCCGTATACCATTCCTAATAACGTCGTTATTGTTGAATTGAGCTTTTAGACCTAATGCCATTACATGTTCCATATGGATTGACAAAAATGGATGAGGCATTCCTTAATGGTAGAATTGGGGAATGTTTTCCACACTGCATTTATAGCACTTAATTCAAAATCAAGCATGAGCAGTTCTGGATTAAAATTATAATTTAAGTCACAATGTTGTTTGAGTTGTTAAAATATTGATGCATAAGAACCTTCGTTTTTCTTTTCGTTAAGCAATATACAAATGGAAATACATGCCCCTGCAACATATCATGTATTGTATATAGCTGGAAAAATAGCTTAGGCGTTGTTTTGAAAGTGCCATCCACATAGATCTGTGTGCTCCTGCACAACTGCTTGGGCCCCCACGCAACTCAAGTTTTGGAGCCCTTATTTATATAACGAGGAAAGGTTTTTAAAAAATTCAAAAATAAAATCATTTTGCCTAATAAAATAGTGAAATACTAACCAAAGAATTGGATCCCTAAGATACAGAAGCTGCTTCTGCTATGCCCAGCTACGAGAACGTACCTTCAATGCTTCGTAGAGCTGCTGCTTAATCTTGTCCTTGTCTTCCAGATTCATTATCAGAATTGATCATCCTGGATGAATATATTATAAAATTCATAGTCGATAGACACCAATGTCCGCAGTGTTTCCTTCGGATTTCTTCCACACCCACTTTTCCCTCCTCTTGTATTAGCCCCACCCCTAATTTTTAATTTTTCGCTTCATATTTGTAATTGTTATAAAATTCCTAGTCGATCGATACCAATGTCCGCAGTGTTTCCTTCGGATTCCTTCCGCACCTCCTTTTCCCACCCGCTCCTACTACACCCCCTCCATTTTCAATTTTTCGCTTCATATTCGTAATTGTTATGAAATTCCCAGTCGATCGATACCAATGTCCGCAGTGTTTCCTTCGGATTCCTTCCGCACCTCCTTTTCCCTCCCCCTCCTACTACACCCCCTCCATTGTCAATTTTTAGCTTCATATTCATAACTATTATAAAATTCCTGGTCGATAGACACCAATATCCGCTGTATTTCCTCCGGATTCCTTCCGCACCTCCTTTTCCCTCCCCCTCCTACTACACCCCCTCCATTTTCAATTTTTCGCTTCATATTCGTAATTGTTATAAAATTCACAGTCGATCGATACCAATGTCTGCAGTGTTTCCTCCGGATTCCTTCCGCACCTCCTTTTCCCTCCCCCTCCTACTACACCCCCTCCATTTTCATTTTTAGCTTCAAATTCGTAATTGCTATAAAATTCCCAGTCGATCGATACCAATGTCCGCAGTGTTTCCTCCGGATTCCTCCCTCTCCTTCAAACTCTCCTCCATCTTCAGGTTTGCCCTTCATATTTTTCATACTTCGAAATAAAGTCTCTGTGGACATATGCAAAAGTGGACAAAGAAAACAGTGGACGAAAAGGCTGTGGACATATACAATAGTGGACAAAAAAAACAGTGGACGAAAAGGCTGTGGACATATATAATAGTGGACATAAAGGCAGTGGACGGAAAGGCTGTGGACATGTAAGAGTGGACATAAAGGCAGTGGACATAAAGACTGTGGACATATATTACGGTGGGCGTAAAGACTCTGGACATAAGGGCAGTGGACATAAAGGCTGTGGACATAAACAAAAGTGGACATATACAAAAGTGGACATAAAGGCAGTGGACATAAAGGCAGTGGATGGAAAGGCTGTGGACATATAAGAGTGGACATAAAGGCAGTGGACATAAAGACTGTGGACATATATTACGGTGGACATAAAGACTGGACATAAGGGCAGTGGACATAAAGGCTGTGGACATAAACAAAAGTGGACATAAAGGCAGTGGGCATAAAGGCAGTGGACATAAAGACTGTGGACATATCATCTGGGAACCTCAGAAACCTATGTTTAGTGAATACCTAGATTGCCTTCCAAAAACTAAAACTCCTTCCCTGAGTACCAAATACAGTAGTACTAAAACTGAACAATACTGAATGAGGAAATATAAAAAACAGATAAGAAATAAAAAATAGATTTCACATTTTACTGCACTGTTCCACTATCCTATTTCTCTCTGTCAAATTAACAATCATCGGTCAGGACAATATCCTTATTTTACATTTATTGGGACGAAGTTGAGGTAATGAACGTGTTGCCACCGGTGGTGAAGAATGGTTAGAAGAGAGTGGAGTTTTTAGAAACAACATTTCTACAACCAGAAGACATTGTTTTGGCCTACATTTTTATATAAACTGGTTTTCAGGAGGAACTACTTAATGGAATGTCAAATTTGAAAGGTTATAGTGCAATTGTTAATTCTTAGCGTGGATTCAAGCAAAAGCTTAATAGATAATCCTCACCTATTATAAATTTTTACTTACTAAACGTCAGTTACAAATTTCAACACAACTTGATTAAAAATACTATTTGAAGATATATTCAATCTTCAATTCAGTTTTCCATTGAAACAAATAGTCACTTCTTGTTTGAAGTATTATACCCCTAAAATGAGAAATGTCTCAGAAAATCATTCATAAGGAAATATAAGCAACAATTAGTAAATCAAATAGTAAAAATCCTTCAAATTCATTTATAATTTCATTACCTTCAATATATAAGAATAATTAAAACACATGCTGGATTTTTTAAACTAACTGCAATTGCTATAAATACAAAGTAGGATGAGAGATAATTTAATTAAGATTCAGAAGAAAAATGAAAAACTTTAAAAATCCAACGCATCTTTTAATACAATTTGGGGTAATCATGAAGTTTGGTCACTTTTATTATCCAAGGAGTTCCAAGCTAATGAAGTTTAGTCATTTTAATTATGAAGGAGGTTTTAGCACTCAGGAACACCCAAATTCAATTTTTAAAACATTTTTTAATTTTATGTTTAATATAAATTCAAGTGAAACACAAAACACCAAGTAAAAAGCTATTAAAAAGATCTGAAGCACGAAATGCGTTTCGCCAAATAAATTACATTGGTCCATTTGCGGCGCAACAGTCAAGAGGATATAACATTGAAAGGATATATTGACGAGCCTTCTGCTCGCTTTGTTTTAATGGGTAGTCGGCTCCGGGCCGCTACCGCGCCCTTCGCTTCGTCCGGAACCATAGTAACGCTCCACGTTCTCCGGAAATTGGATTAATAAATGTCGAGACAGGCCAATCAGTTCTTACAAACCCATTCTCCGGACAAGAAACTGATTGGCCTGTCTCGACATTTACTAACCCAATCTCCGGACAACATGGAGGTTACTATGATTCCGGGCGAGGCGAAAGGCGCGGTAGCGCCCGGAGCCGACTACGCATTAAAACATAGCGAGCCGAAGGCTCGTCAATACATCCTTTCAATGTTGTTTGAAGTATACATATCCATTTACATAATAAAAGTGACTGAACTTTAGCTTGGAACCCCTTCATGATAAAAGTGACTAAACTTCATGATTACCCAATTTGGGCTTAAATATGGCAGGCAACTTTTCCAGGAAACGTCAAAACACAAAGTTGTAATTTTTTCATCATAAGCCCTTAAGATTTTTTAAACAACTTAATTTTTATAGCGTCAATAGACGTTTTTGAGAATGTCACGTGATATTGTATTAATTCATTTATTAAAATTTTAGTCAAAACTTATATTATTATAAATTGAGAGCAAATAACCGATCACTCTAATGTGCAAACAATTTTTAATTGTGTTGATGTTATTTCCTTATCTGCTTTACATTAAAAAATGAATTACTCGTAAGTTAAGGCACACTATCTTCGTAATGCTAAAATATTTCCATAATATACTAATTACAATAACGTTATGCAAAAGTTTCGTCACATTTTGTCATTGTCTCAGTACACCATTAGCGGCTTGTAGGGCAATAATTCAAATGTATTTTTGAAAAACTCGTCCATAAGTAACACCCAACGTTCAGAATTCGTTACCATTCACAAACTAAAACATTCTACTAAAAATAATCTATATACGATCATTCCGTCAGTCACTCACTCAGTATACGTACACCACTTTTCTTCCAAGAATTACGTTGTCGCAAGCAGACTCTGAAATGCCATTTCTGCTACAAAGAAGACAGTTTCCTGTAAGACTTGCCTAGTGTATAAATGACAGAAGGAGAAAGACCGTAGTCCTCCGTCCGTTTCGTCAAATGAATAACTAATACAAACACGACGCGTGTCAACGGTTTTAATGGGTCGACACAAGACTAGAGAATATCGCTAATCGTAAGCTGAAGCAGTGGCTGAAACGCGCAAATATCGGCGTCGTAACCACAAATAATCAGCATGAATGAGATGAAGGGAATCTATATTATATTGCCGTAACCAATAAATGTTACTTTGTAGCACTTGAATAAATGGCATATTAAAAATAATCTGAGTGATTTATTCGTTAGGGAATGAGAATGGCATCTATGTTTTAAAAACAATTGAGCTTCTTCTTAATTTAGCCATAGGAGTAAATTTTATTTATTTTACTTATATAAACAACTATTATGTACATAACAGTACTGCAATAAATTATATCCCGTGGGGATAGGCTTTACAGCTAGTTATTGCTATAACAAGTGATTTCAAAAGGATACAAGATTTAAGGCCTTTATATTTAACAGCAGATAACTCCTCTATGGCGATATCAATGCAACAGGCAATAAGAGCTGTAATAATTCCAATGAAGAAAAATACCAACCACCGGGCCAAATTCTTCTTAACCACAAATTTGTATCCTTTATTACGATCTTCTTCAAGTAATAAGTGATTCTCACATATATCGTAATCTAAACTCTGAAAAAAGTTAAACATTAAACGAGAACACGTGAGAGACCTACAAACTAATTCAGTAAATACAGCAAAAAAACATAAACTTGACTTTATTACTTCAAATTTGGCAGAGAGAACATTTAGTGCTCCTCGTTCAATGGTCCCATTTCCTCTTCTTCTACGACGAATTTCCAAATCATTTTGCTCAACTTCACCCTCATTATTCACAGATCCCTAAGGTAAAATTATGTCATTAAAACATTAACACGATGGAAATTCATAAAAATATATTTATTTCGTCTTACCGTATCTCGAGCAAGTATCATAATTTCATCTTCTTCATGTTCTCCGCCCAATGAGTCATTTTCCATGACTAAATGCGTCAGGATTTACTCTTCCTGCTTTGTTGACATCTCACAGCTGACTCTAACAGAACGTAAATCTTTATTACTCTGTTTCTGTAGTTCTAGGAACCTCCACCGGTTGCAAAAATGACGGAAGGTGGAGGTGGAACAAGTGATTTTCTTGGACAATATAGATCAATTTCAAGCAAATTAAAGAAGTAAGATATTTTTGTTCTTATTTTTTATTTATTTCATGCTATATGATTATAAAAAATCAGTTGAAATATTATTGATTTGTAATACGTGACTTTTGATATGTTATATTTCATCTCTGTCGCAAATATTTAAATTAATTTATCTTTAATTTGGTCGTAGGCGATTCTTGCGAAATCCTAATGTTAAAGAAGCAAGCGAACAATTCGGTGAGTATATGCCGAATAACTTAATTATTGGTTGGTGAATTACGTATAATGTACACAATAGCATAATGTCATGATTTATATGGTGTAAGTTATTTAGAACTAACTTTTCTTCATTATTTTCCCACCCTATTCAGATAACTGAATATTCAGCAAAGATTCATTGGGAATTTTAAATTAAGGGTTGTGCCCTTTTATTCTGTATGTAGATGGTTTACAATAGTTAGGTGGCTGAAATTTCATGTTAGGTACTATAAGGATCACTTAATTTTGTGTTTTCATGATGATATTTTAATTCTTAGGTGCCCTATCTAAAAATTTACAAGCTGAGGGCCAACCGCAGTATTCTGGATACTGCTGTTTGGCAGTGGCACGGTGTGAACAAAAATTGGGCAACCCCTGTGGTGAAACCGCTGCTTTGGTGAAGGGAGCTAGACTTTTCTTGGAAGCAGAAAAAAGAAACTATAGCCTTCGTTGTCCAAGTTTTGACGAGCATCTACAGGTAAATTTATGTAGTCTGGTAATGAACTTAGGTAATTTAGCATTAACTTGAAAAAGTTTTACAGAATAAATATCCAAGTAATGTTTTGAAAAACAGCAAAATTATTCTACAATAGTAAAATATATTTTCTAAGCAGACAATACTTCTTTTGGAGTTTATTTTGCTATCCTTCTAATGATTATACGTTAAATTAAACATCGAATTTGGATGGATGCTAATACCTAGGGACTGTTACAAGTTTAGTAGCTGTTATAGTGTTTATTCGACGAGAATTTTCAGTGACTAGTAGGAAGTTAGCCAATAAAAAATGTTTACCTTTTTTCGATTAATTCTCCAATCGATTGTGGTTTATTCTAATGAAAACATACTGAATATGGCATAGAAATGATATAATTTCTCGAGTAATTCTTCTCCAATCCAACTTATAAATTGTGCAGGCAGCCATTAGCAGTTATAACAGTGCTATAAGGCTGCATGTGGAGTCTGGTCAGAGTGGTCCAGCTGCTGCCCTTCGTCTGGAGCTTGGGAGTGCACTCGAAGAACTCGAGAGACCTGCAGAGGCTGCTGAGCAGTTTGCAGCCGCTGCTTGCCTCTTGCGTCACAGTCCCCCATTATGCCTCAATGCCCTTGGATATCTGGCATCATGCAAAATCCATCTTGGTTAGTGTACTAATTTGTGTCTCATTTTTCATAAGACTTTTATTAACATGGATCTTTATAAATATATTTAAGTAGAAAACAAGCAGCCAAATTAATATCATTTGAGTACTTCTCCAAAAAATTGTACAGAAAAAAGTCTGATCGAAATATTTCTACTTTGATACTGAAGTCATCAGTCTAATTGAGTGGCTCCAAATAAGCAGCTTAAGAAATATATGTTTTACACTTTTTTAGACTAAAATTAGGAAAATTATGGATCTGAGGGAATTGATTCATGCAGATACGGCTTTTCATTAACTTTATTTATTTGGAAATGTGTTAACTAGTGCTTGAAATGTTTTAGAAAACGAAATTAATTGGTATAAGTTATGTAAATGGTTTTTATGGCTATGGCAGTTAGTATGTTTTCAGATATATTACTTTCAGCCATTAAATATATTCTAGAGAAGGAAAGTGATATTCTTAGATGTCTCAAAAACATTTTAACTCTTTGAGTAGCTTATTTGTCTGTTCTCTCCAATGCACACGTCAGTGGTTTTAGTTTTTCAAAGTATTTTTTAATGATATAAGTAGGAAAAAAGGATAAAAATGATGTGTGTAATACGAATATGGCTGTGGTGTGGTGTTAGCAAAGTAAAGTTCTCAATGAAAAGAGATAATAGTCAACATGGAAAGAAATAGAATCATATGATTAAATGTAATTATAACAGCAAAAATTACTGCATAATAATTCAATATCAATCAAGAACCAAGGAAAATTTTAAAAGATGCACATGGTTAAAGATTAAGTTAAATGGTGCCATTGCCTCTAACCACTCATGGTTTTCAAAGGTAGAATACAGTGCTCAGCTTTAGATGCCTAAGCTACTTGGGAGGTTAATTAAATTTGTTTTAATTTTGATTGATGTGAAAAATTCATCCATAATTTTAAAATGAGTAAATGAATTATTAAAAATAAAAGGTATGTTAAGCCTGTGTCTTGATCATAAATAAATTTCTCAAATTTATGCCTGAAACAGTTGATTGTATTCTTAAATTTGCTTGGTTTAAAGAATTAAATTCCTCATTTTCTTGATTTTTTAAAAGGAGATTATGATGGTGCCCTAGGAGTATTTAATGAAATGTCCTCCTTGACAAAGTATGGAGGTGGTGATGCAACTACCCCTGGGGTTGGTGCATATCGTGACATGCAAAGCCGCTGTGAGGTGACTCGAGTACTTCTGCTTTTGGTTCTACAGCCAACACCACAGCGTCTTTCTCCAAATTTAGCCCGTGTGCTTGAAAAGTATGCATGGGCTGGTGATGAAGGAGATGACTCTGGTACCAATCAGACAGGTAATAATTCCAGATTTTTATTTCATCCGTCAACGTGGAAAGTTGTGCACTGCATGAGAATTTTCATCAGCACTGGGGTGAGCAGAGCACAGCATTGCTCATTGGATGGTTTAATGAAAATAGCATAAGTTCCAATAAAGAAATACTGTATTTACCTACTCATGTATAGGAGGATAGCAACTTTTTTAATAAAGATTTTTGTTCTTTCAAATATCTCGTGTATAAGTCGACCCCAGTTTTTCAGGCATAGTAGGACAAAAACACTCAAGAATTTCCACAGAAACACACCAAAGTCTCTCATAGAACTCCAATAAGCTTTTGCAGAACCCTTGGGTTCCATAGAACATAGTTTGCAAAACCCTTAAGTAAGGGAACAAATACTGTATTTAATCGATTGTAAACCGACACCGATTGTAAGCCGACCCCCACTTTTTACAAGGCCACGCAAGAAAAAAAAATTGATTTTAACCCTCCCGCGACCGGACCGCCCAAGAATGCCCGTAAATTTTTATACTCCTGATCGCGGGACTGCCCGGAAAATATGCTTTAAAATTTACCTCTGAAAACATTGACTGGATGGGTTCTTTCTCAGAAATGACGTAGTATACCATATAAACACGAGATTTAGATCGTATTTGGCAGATTTTTCTTAACTTTGTATACGAAGAATTTAAAAAAAAATATTCAATCGAAATTCGCTATATTTTTGGACCCTGAACAATCTAATATGTCTCGCAGTAATTCTCCTACTTCGGAGATTCTTCAAAATATATATTTTTGGAGATTAGTGTATAATTGTTTTATTTAATGTTTCCCATTTGATGGCCATCTTGAATTTCTCCGGACTTTTAATGTCAGCAGGTGCCCCACACCTCAGGACGTAAGAGGGTTAAAGTATTAACTAAAATTACGGTGACATAAAATACATTTTATTCACTTATTTATAACAACTTCTATGACAAAAGTAATTTGACCTCGTTATCCCCTGGGATCTTAATATAATAATACCCCAGGAGCTTAATATAATAATAAAAGTAGCCTTTTCTAGTCAATCAGATACGGAGACCGTATTACAGAATATACGTTTGTACTAAAATACTATATAGGTATATATTATAGTAAGGTCAAAAGAATTATATGTACTTTGACATCGCAGTTTCAGTTGGGACGTATTTACCCTCGCATATAAAACATAATATACGTTAGTATGTAAAAAAATAAAATACTACACAAGTATCACCTGGGCATTCCTCTTCAATTTTATCCTTAACCTTTAACTGGGCGCGTCAAAAAATGTCACGCAACTGGTCACGTGGCGTACTGAGTATGCCATTGCATTGAGTGGAAAACACGAATGTAAACAGTAATAATAACGATAGGTTCATTCTAACTTTTGTTTATTCAATCATTTAATGCATGTAACAATTTATAATTTTCATTTTTGAAGTTATTGTTAGGCTTTTCTACATTATATACGAACTCAAGTTTCAAGATATATTTTGTACCATACGACATTATAGCATTAAAATTTTATCAATATATATATTTACATGAGTGCCATTTTAGGCCCAAAGATGTAAAAATGCAGGAAATAATGTTCAAAAATTTGTTATTAGTTGGAAAGGCAAATGCTTCGATTCACGAGTAAACAAAAGAGAATCAAATTGACTGAACACCTACGAGGAAATAATTTATGTAAATAATACGGGGTGCATCACAGTCTTAAAGAACGCAGCGATAGCGCTCGTATGCGTAAGGAGCTAACACAATGTTTCATTTTACTCGTGAATCGAAGCATCTGCCCTCCCCTGCCCTCTCCCCTCCACCTATCATGTTTCAGTGTTAGCTCCTTACGCTGCGATCTTTTACGACTTTGACGCGCCACGTATTATTTACATAATTTATTTCTTCATAGGTGTTCAGTCAATTTGATTCTTTTTTTGCATATATTTAAAGTAGATAGTTTACTTCCACTTTAATACACTTATATCTCGCATTATAATGTAACTACAGACATAAATTCATTGACTACTTTTTTTTGCCCCCGATTCTAAGCCGAGTGGTGATTTCTGAGATGGTAAAAAGGTAAAAAAAGATAGGCTTACAATCGATTAAATACGGTAGTATGATAATGTTTGATAATGACTTTGTGGGCCCTAAGCTAGTAGCTGAGAAGCCACACACTGTGAACTTGTATTTTCAATATTCTCCCATCTAAATAAATGTCTATAGTATTTGTTTCAAATTTCATGCATGCATCATCTTATGTAATGTTGGTTGTACATGATTGAATGCTTTGTTTTTGTGCTGATGTAAGTTGCAAACTGGCTACCTAGCCAACTTGAAATGGAAAGTTAAAAATAATTTCTTTTTTCGCAGTGGACTTCCTCAGCCAAGATCTGTTCCTACTCCTGCAGTCTCTCGTCATGGCATGCCAAGCACATGACACTGACTCCCTCCCAACACTTGAAGCAGACCTTTGGCCTCACTTGCAATGTCCTGAGCAGAGGGACCTTTTAAGAGTGCTCGTGAGCCGAATGACTCAGTGAATGATTAGGAATTTGGGTATCATGTGTTTTTATAGTGTATCGTGTTGTAGTTCCCTGCAAAAAAACATCTTCCAGATCTGAACTGAACATTATAATTGTACTGCTACCCACGTCAACCATTTTATAGACAATCTCATGTTTCCATTTGATTTACTGTGAACTGAGGTGGATGGCCATTTCTGTGCTGTGATATGTCAATGGAATACTTGCACCTCAGGGAGGTGAAGAAAACCTTCAGTGTCCTCAGGAGTGGTGGTTATTAGCATCTTTCTAGTTCATTGTGTGTGACTAGCCACTTTTATGAGGGGACTCTTTGAAGCAATCTCATTGTTTTAGTAAATTCTTCGCAGATAATGTGGTATGTGTACTTTATGAAGATGTGATTAAATCTTAATCTGTGCGCATAATTGGAGTATAAACATTAAAAAACATAAAAAGACATTACTGGCATATATGCTAAGCTGTTATACCTGTCTAATAAGACTATGGATTGTAGACCACAACATTTTCTATGTTATTGCTTTAATTTTTTTAAATTTTAGGGCATAAAGTAGTATCATATTTTAACGCTGGGTATTCATACAGGTTTTAAAAAGTAATCATTCTGCCAACATTGATATATCATTCTTGTTTTTCTTGAACCTTCAAATAGTACAAATTTAATGTGAGGAATGGTGTATTTGTTAAAACCAATAATTTTATTAGAAAATGCTTAATTTGTGATATTTGTTAATCAGCAAAAATGAAAATTCTCATGCAGATAATAACCACATTATCTTTTTTATATCGTATTTGTAATGGAAATATTGGGTTGTTAAGGAGTCAGAAGAAAATTCAAATATGTATATGTTTATGAGACTAAAGTATCTCAACTGTTAGTGCTGATTTCTCTGTATAATAATTTTTTCTCGTATATGAAAATGTTATATCTTTGACTTTTATAAATGGTCAGTGGCATTGATATGAAGATTTGAAAATTTTATTGTTGAAGGTATTATAGCAGTTTTTAGTTGAAATTTGATTTAAGATAGTCAGATAAAATTATTTAATGAAGGAGCCTTTCATTCTACACTTTTCTTGAATCAACCACGTATGTTGGCCAAAGAAAATATATTTATTTCTAAAATATATGCATTTAATTTAAAACATTTATAAAAAATTTTGGTGATGACTGATATTAAAATAAGTGAATTTTTGTAGTGCCTCTATTTTAGAGGTTTAAAATGAACCTTAAACCTTAAGAGCATAATATTGCATATACAGTAAGCCAACACACTTATCAGTGATAAAATACTTGGGAAATGTCTTGGACGTTAGAACTAACAGCACACAGAAAAAAAAGGATTTTCTTTCCTAACATCTTTGACTGAAGACATAAAACGATAAAAATGAGCACTTTTGCAAAGTTTTCATAAAAAATTTCTAAATATTTTTATTAACAACTAAAACACTTCTGGAATAATTTATAAAGCCTTAATTAAAAATAAAGAAAATAGTCAAAGTATCTGATTGGCATGAACCCAATCTTATTATTGGCATCATAAACTGAAATTTGCACTGGTGGTGTAGTGGTTAGCGTTAGCTTTCCGCTACAAAGTTCCGGGGTTCAAACCCCGCGAATGGAGATTTAAAAAAAAAAAAAATCATCGGTGCCTGACAGTAGGCAGCAGTACTGTCAGTATGGTATAGAGCCGAAAACAAATTATGTTGGCTGGGTCTATATCCAATAGAGCTGTAGGCATGATCGGGACGATTTGAACGGCTACAGTACTGCGATGTGGAAAGTAAGAGGGAAACTACCATATTAAAATTCCCTATTAATGACTATATGGTTGGACAATATGAGTTCTCTCGGGGTAAAATATTCCGGAGATAAAATAGTCCCCCAATCGGATCTCCGGGCGGGGACTGCCTTGAGGAAAGCATTTGTCGAAGGTAACTTACGCTTAGGTACTTGGAATGTAAAAACCACGAGGAAGGCAGGAAAGCTAGAGAACCTGAAAGAAGAAATAGGATTGATATCATAGGGTTGAGCGAAGCTAGATGGGAAGGAGAAGGACAGTTCGACTCGGAAGAATTGATGGTAGTTAGGTATTTCTAAATGCGCTATCAAGCTGAAATTTTTTCTACCTGTAGAATTCGCCAAATAATGAAAACGGGAATATAGAAATTTGAAAATTTTTATTCGTTCGGCCGTAATAAATTCTCAAATGTTTAACAAATTGACTAATGTTTATGTACATTCTGTAGATCCAGGAAGCTGAAAATTTTAACAGGGTTAGGAAATAATGTCGCGGTGGTAAATAACATTGAAAATTTTAGAAATATTTATTGCTGTGGCTGTTAAAAATTAAAAAAGTTTAAACAATAAAATTCTTATAAATGCACTCTTAGAGGTGCTGCATGGATGAAATTTCACATAAATGTGGGGTTTCGTAACAAATGATAAAAACCCATAAATTTATTATAATTATAAATTTTAGGGGTTGTTTTTACCCGAATATTTTCGAAACAGAAAAACACGTAATTCGGAACCGAGATGCGAACTTATGCATTGAAAGTAATTTTTCGGCTTTTATTTTTACTTTAAGGTTAGAGAAAATGCTTGCAGAATGCAAGCACACGTTCACTAGTATCGTATATCCTCCTCTGTAAGAAGAGTGCTTATAGAATGATATATAGGATATAGGAGGATACTAATGTCTGACCCAAACTACAATAGCTGGAGAGCTGGAATGTAATACATAGGTGAACCGAGAAAAATAATCGGAGGAATAATTGGAAAATTGCGATAATGTTTAATTTCTTGGCCGGTAAAAATTATAAACAATTTTACTAACATTTCATGGTTTAGGTATTTCTAAATGCGCTATCAAGCTGAAATTTTTTCTACCTGTAGAATTCGCCAAATAATGAAAACGGGAATATAGAAATTTGAAAATTTTTATTCGTTCGGCCGTAATAAATTCTCAATGTTTAACAAATTGACTAATGTTTATGTACATTCTGTAGATCCAGGAAGCTGAAAATTTTAACAGGGTTAGGAAATAATGTCGCGGTGGTAAATAACATTGAAAATTTTAGAAATATTTATTGCTGTGGCTGTTAAAAATTAAAAAATTTAAACAATGAAATTCATATAAATGCACTCCTAGAGGTGCTGCATGGATGAAATTTCGCATAAATGTGGGGTATTCGTAACAAATGATAAAAACCTATAAACGTATTATAATTATAAATTTTAGGGGTTGTTTTTACCCCAATATTTTCGAAACAGAGAAACACGTAATTCGGAACCGAGATGCGAACTTATGCATTGAAAGTAATTTTTCGGCTTTTTTTTACTTTCAGGTTAGAGAAAATGCTTGCAGAATGCAAGCACACCTTCACTAGTATCCTATATCCTCCTCTGTAAGAAGAGTGCTTATAGAATGATATATAGGATACTAGTGAACGTGTGCTTGCATTCTGAAAGCATTTTCTCTCAGCTTTAAGTAAAAATAAAAGCCGAAAAATAATTTTCTATGCATAAGTTCGCATCTCGGCTCCGAAATACGTGTTTTTCTTTCTCGAAAATTTTGGGGTATACACAACCCCTAAAATTTGTAATTATAAAACATTTATAGGTTTTTAGCATTTTATAGGAATATCTCACATTTATGCAAATTTCATGTATATAGCTCCTCTAGAAGTGCATTTATAAGAATCTCATTGTTGAAATTTCATGAATTTTTAATAGCCACAATATAAAACTTTCATAAAATTTCACATCGTAATTTCCGCCGGAACATTACGTCCTATGTTGTTTAAAGTTTTCAGCTTCCTGGCTCTAACTAAAGTACATAAACATTAGTGAATTTTTTTAACATTTAGAAATTTATTACGTCCGGAGGAATAAATATATTCAAATTTCTATATTCCAGTTTTCATTATTTGGCGAATTCTACATGTAGAAAAAATTTCAGCTTCATGGCGCATTTGGAAGTACATAAAGCATGAAATGTTAATAAAATAGTTTATAATTTTTACCGGCCAAGAAAATATACATTGTTGCAATTTTTGAATTATTCCTCCAATTATTTTTTTCGGTTCACCTATGTATTAAATTCCAGCTCTCCAACTATTGTAGTTTGGACCGGACATTAGTATCCTCCTATATATATATATATATATATATCCTATATCGAATCATTCTATGTCGACTATTCTTACAGAGGATATACGATACAAGTAAATGTGTGCTTGCATTCTGCAAGCATTTTCTCTCACCTTAAAGTAAAAATAAAAGCCTAAAAATTACTTTCAATGTATAAGTTCGCATCTCGGCTCCGAATTACGTGTTTTTCTGTTTTAAAAATATTGGGTTAAAAACAACCCCTAAAATTTATAATTATGAAACATTTATACGTTTTTATCATTTGTTACGACTACCTCACATTTATGCGAAATTTCATCAATGTAGCACCTCTAGAAGTGCATTTATATGAATTTCATTGTTTAAATGTTTTTAATTTTTAACAGCCACAGCAATAAATATTTCTAAAATTTTCAATGCTATTTACCACCGGGACATTATTTCCTAACTCTGTTAAAATTTTCAGCTTCCTGGATCAAGAGAAAGTACATAAACATTAGTCAGTTTGTTAAACATTTGAGAATTTATTACGGCGGAACGAATAAAAAATTTCAAATTTTTATATTCCCGTTTTCATTATTTGGTGAATTCTACAGGTAGAAAAAATTTTAGCTCGATAGCGCATTTGGAAATACCTAAACCACGAAATGTTAGTAAAATTGTTTATAATTTTTAGCGGCGAAAATAATGCACATTGTTACAATTTTGCAATTATTCCTCCGATTATTTTTCTTTGTTCACCTCGGTATTAAATTGCTGCTCTCCAAGTATAGTAGTTTGGGCCAGACATTAGTATCCTCCTATATCCTATATCCTCCTCTGTAAGAAGAGTGCTTATAGAATGATAGGATGTATATATATATATCATCATCATCATCATCATCAGCCTTTTTCAGTCCACTGATGGATGAAGGCCTCCCCCAGACTCTTCCAGTTTTCCCTGTCAACTGCCTCCCTCATCCAAGTTTGCCCCAAGAACTTAACAAGCTCTCTGTCCTACCTGTCTTTCGGTCTTCTTTTTGTCTCTTGATGTTTCTTGGGATCCATTCGATGACACTGGACGTCCAACGCTGCACATTTCTTCTAGCAATGTGGCCTGCCCACTGCCATTTTAACACCTTCACTCTTCTAATCACGTCACAGTCTCCCGTCTTCTTTCTTATCTGGCATTCATGGTCCATGTTTCACAACCATATGTCGGAACAGGCAGAACACATTGGTCATACAGTCTCCTTTTTAGGAAGACTGGAATATTTGATTTAAAGATGTTCGCATTCTTGCCAAAAGCACTCCATGCCATCTTCACTCTCCGGTTGATTTCTCCAAGAAGCGAACCATCAGTAGTGATGAGTTGACCTAAGTAAACATAGCTGGTTACTTCTCCAAGTACTGCTCCGTTGATATGTATCTTCTCAGAATTTATGAAGGAGTTGTACATAACCTTTGTTATATTAAGATTCATCTTAAGTCCAGCTTCTCGGCTTGCTTGCTCAAGCTCTTCAGTTCTTCTAAGGATCTCTTCTGGGCTTCCTGCGAACAGTATGATATCATCTGCAAAGCGCAGGTGACTCAGATATTCTCCATTTACCTTTATGCCTTTTTCCTCCCAGTCTAGCCTTTTGAATACTTCCTCTAGAGCTGCTGTAAATAACTTAGGGGACAAAGTATCTCTTGTCTCACTCCCTTTTCGGCCTTAAAGTCACTCGTCTCTTCATGCAGCTGGACAGATGTTGTCGCATTTTCGTAGATATTCTTGATCAAGGTTATGTACGT
This sequence comes from Uropetala carovei, assembly GCA_036926305.1. Taxonomy (NCBI): domain Eukaryota; kingdom Metazoa; phylum Arthropoda; class Insecta; order Odonata; family Petaluridae; genus Uropetala; species Uropetala carovei. Next base: position 2,108,361 of record JAXCHB010000174.1, read on the forward strand.
TTCTTCTACTCCTTGTTTCTTTAGTGCACGTAACACCGACGAAGTTCGGACAGAGTCGAATGCTTTCTCGTAGTAGATAAAGCACATACATAGAGGTAATTCATTCTCGTTAGTCCGACTGATTACCTCTCCCACGACTTGGATGTGGTCCATCGTGCTATACCCACTGTGAAATCCAGCTTGCTCTCTGGGTTGGGCAGAATCAAGATGGTTTTGAAGGCGCATAGTGAGTACTTTGGTGAATATTTTGTAGACTGTTGGGAGTAGGCTGATCGGTCTGTAGTTATTCAAGTCTTCTTTGGAACCTTTCTTGTGCAGAAGGATAATATATGCGTGGTTCCATGTTTCTGGTATCTTTTTCTTTCTCAGACAGGAATTAAAAATCTTAGCGAGAATTGTTTCCGTATGATTACCCATTGCTTTGAATACTTCCGCTGTGATACCATCCATTCCAGATGACTTTCCATTCTTCATACTTCTGATTGCGTGTCTCACCTCCTCCGGAAGGATATCTGGGACCTCTTCGGTGGGCATCTTGCATCATCATTTACTTCATCATTTCCTAGAGGATCCTCATACAGCTTGTTGTAAAATTCTTGTACCCGTTTCAGGATCAGTTTCCTACTATGGGTTATGGAGCCGTCTTCTATCATCAAGGCCATCAGCTGTCTCTTTCCGATCGAGAGATGTTGCTTCATTTTCTTGTAACTTCTATTGTTTTCTGTGGCTTTCTCGATTAGCTCATAATTATATTTTTTCACATCTTCCTTGATGCACTTCCTTATAGTTTTGTTTATTTCTACAAAATGGATCATTTCTTTAGGATCATTAGTAATTAACATTTTCCTTCTTTTTTCCATCAGCAGTCTTGTTTTTTCAGTCAACTTTTTCTCTGGCTTTGTTTTAACTGTTCCTCCTATTTCTTCAGCAGTTTCCTTGAGTATCTCTATAAATTGGGATTCAACTTCTTGGTCTTCCAGTGCACTGAATCGATTTTTCAGTTGCAGCTGAAATTCTTCTTTTCGTTCTTTTAGCACCTGCATGTTGATAACAGACTTGGCTTCTTTAAAAGCTTCTGTCTTTCTAACTTTGAGTTGAATTTTATTCTGCATCTTACCAGGCGATGGTCGCTTCCAGTTTTAAACTGGTTGAGGACAGAACAGTCTTCAGCCAATTGCTTCTTGACTAGTATGTAGTCAATTTCGTTTTTGGTACCATTGGGTCCTTTCCAGGTCCATTTTCTATTGGGACTTTTTTTGAAGAAAGTGTTCATTATATATAGACTAGTACTTTCAGCAAAGTCTACAAGTCGGTCCCCTCATTCATTTCTGTCTTCATAGCCCCATTTTCCAACTGCGCTATCGTCTTCCTTTTGTTCTCCTACCTTGGCATTGAAATCACCCATGACCACTTTTAGATGGCAGCTTCCTTTGTCGTGCAGTTCTCCAACTTTTTGGTAGAAATCTTCCACTTCCTCATCCGAGTATGATGACGGTGGCGCATAAACTTGGACTATTTGAAGTTGATATCTTTTATTTATTTGAAACACTATTCTAGCTGCCCGCTCGGATGAACTTTCCATTTCCACGATATTATTCTTCAATTTTTTGTTGATGTTGAATCCAACACCTCCTGTTCTTCCTGTGTCAGTTCCCCTGTAATAAAAAATATGTCCACTCCTCAACTGCAATAGGCTTTCACCTATTGGAGTTGAGAGTGGACATATTTTTTATTATATATATATATAAATAAATAAATATATATATATATATATATATATATATATATATATATATATATATATATATATATATATAGGAGGATACTAATGACTGGCCCAAACTACAATAGCTGGAGAGCTGGAATTTAATACATAGGTAAACCGAGAAAAATAATAGAGGAATAATTGGAAAATTGCGAAAATGTTCATTTTCTTGCCCGGTAAAAATTATAAACAATATTACTAACATTTCATTGTTAAGGTACTTCTAAATTTGCTATGAAGCTGAAATTTTTTTTACATGTGGACTTTGCCAAATAATGAAAACGGGAATGAGAAATTTGAAGATTTTATTCTTTCGGACGTAATAAATTCTTAAATGTTTCACAAATTGACTAATGTTTACGTACTTTCTGAAGATCCAGGAAGATGAAAATTTTAACAGAGTTAGGAAATAATGTTCCGGTGATAAATGATATTGAAAATTTTTGAAAAATTTATTTTTGTGGCTGTTAACAATTCATAAAATTTAAACAGTAAAATTCATATAAATGCACTTCTGTAAGTGCTCTATTCATGAAATCTTGCATAAATGTCAGGTAATCCTAAGAAATGCTAAAAACCTATATATGTTTAATATTAATAAATTTTAGGTTTGTTTATACCCCTATATTTTAAAAAGAGAAAAACCCGTAATTCGGAGCCGAGATGCGAACTTACGCATTGAAAATTATTTTTCGGCTTTTATTTTTACTTTAAAGTGAGAGAAAATGGTTGCAGAATGCAAGCACACATTTACTTGTATCCTATCATTCTATATAGACTCTTCCTACAGAGGATATATATATATATAGGAGGATACTAATGTCTGGCCCAAACTACAACAGATGGACCGCTACAACTTTCAGCATTTGTAGATGGCATAGAGAAACCGCCAGAAAAATTGAGATCTCTTACCTCGGTGTCATGGGTTCGACTCCAGAAATTCGTAAATTTCCATTTTTTCCCATAAGAAAAGCATTGCGGCATATTTGAAAATTAATATATGGCACTTTCCCATAAGGTAGAGAATTCAAACTTGGAGGGTTGTTAGATACTCAGTAGATCTGTAGGGAACCGTTATCACTTTATCCGCAAGTGTCCTAGTTTCGACTCCGGATGACCCGGTATATCTCCCATAAGAAAGCATGGAAAAAAAGAATTCCTTCATATAGACGAAACAAAGAGGAATAAATAAATGATATTTTCAGGGTTTGTAGATGTCATCAGTATATCTCCATAGTATTTGACAACTCCTGCGTAGGGGTCACCGTTTCGATTCCAGGTAGCCTCAAATTTCAGATTATTTCCCAAAAGGAAAGCATTGAAATAGGTGCAGGGCTCTTTTGCATTTAGAGTTTTTTGCCGGTTTTAAGTCTTTTTTATTAAATGAGAGAAAATGCTTGCAGAATGAAATTACACATTCACTTGTGTCGTATATCCTCTGTAAGAAGAGTCCATATAGAATGATATATAGGATATATATAGGATAAATATAGGATACCAGTAAATGTGTGCTTGCATTCTGCAAGCATTTTCTCTCACCTTAAAGTGAAAATAAAAGCCGAAAAATAATTTCCAATGCTTAAAGTTGCATCTCGGCTCCGAATTACGTGTTTTTCTGTTTTGAAAATATTGGGGTAAAAACAACCCCTAAGAATTATAATTATAAAACATTTATAGGTTTTATCATTTGTTACGAATACCTCACATTTATGCAAAATTTCGTCAATGCAGCACCTCTAGAAGTGCATTTATCTGAATTTCATTGTTTAAATTTACTTAATTTTTAACAGCCACACCAACAAATATTTCCAAAATTTTCAATGTTATTTACCACCGGGACATTATTTCCAAACTCTGTTAAAATTTTCAGCTTCCTGGATCAAGAGAAAGTACATAAACATTAGTCAATTTGTTAAACATTTGAGAATTTATTACGGCCGAACGAATAAATATTTTCAAATTTCTATATTCCCGTTTTCATGATTTGGCGAATTCTACATGAAGAAAAAATTTCAGCTTGATAACTCATTTAGAAATACCTAAACCATGAAATGTTAGTAAAATGGTTTATAATTTTTAGCGGCCAAAATAATGCACATTGTTGCAATTTCGCAATTATTCCTCTGATTATTTTTCTTTGTTCAACTTGGTATTAAATTTCAGCTCTCCAACTATAGTAGTTTGGGCCAGACATTAGTATCCTCCTATATATGTATATATATACAAGTAAATATGTGCTTGCATTCTGCAAGCATTTTCTCTCACCTTAAAGTAAAAATAAAAGCTGAAAAATAATTTTCAATGCTTAAAGTTGCATCTCCGCTACGAATTAATTGTTTTTCTGTTTTGAAAATATTGGGGTAAAAACAACCCCTAATATTTATAATTATAATATATTTATAGGTTTTTTTCATTTGTTATGAATACCTCACATTTATGCGAAATTTCATCAATGTAGCACCTCTAGAAGTGCATTTATATGAATTTCATTGTTTAAATGTTTTTAATTTTTAACAGCCACAGCAATAAATATTTCTAAAATTTTCAATGCTATTTACCACCGGGACATTATTTCCTACGTCTGTTAAAATTTTCAGCTTCCTGGATCTACGGAAAGTACATAAACATTAGTCAGTTTGTTAAACATTTGAGAATTTATTACGGCCGAACGAATAAAAAATTTCAAATTTCTATATTCTCGTTTTTATTATTTGGGGAATTCTACAGGTAGAAAAAATTTCAGCCCGATAGCGCATTTGGAAATACCTAAACCACGAAATGTTAGTAATATAGTTTATAATTTTTAGCGGCCAAAATAATGCACATTGTTACAACTTTGCAATTATTCCTCCGATTATTTTTCTTTGTTCACCTCGGTATTAAATTGCAGCACTCCAACTGTTGTAGTTTGGGCCAGACATTAGTATCCTCCTATATCCTCCTCTGTAAGAAGAGTGCGTATAGAATGATATCCTATATCCTCTGTAAGAAGAGTCGATATAGAATGATAGGAGGATCCTAATGTCTGGCCCAAACTACTATACTTGATGAGCTGAAATTTAATACACAGGTGAATAAAAAAAATGGTAGGAGTAATAAATACAAAATTGCAGCAATGTTTATTTTCTTGGCCATAAAAAATTGTAAACCATTTTACTAACATTTCATGGTTTAGGTACTTCTAAAGGCGCTATGAAGCATAACTTTTTTCAGTAGGTAAAATTTGCGAAATAATGAAAGCGGGAATATAGAAATTTGAAAATTTTTATACGTTCGGCTGTAATAAATTTTTAAATGTTTAAATATTTGACTAATATTTATGTACTTTCTTAAAACGAAGGAAGCTGCAAATTTTAACAGAGTTAGGAAATAATGTTCCGGTGGTAACTAACAGAAAATTTTAGAAATACATATGTATTGTTGTGGCTGTTAAAAATTATAAAATTTAAACAATGAAATCCTTATAAATGCACTTCTAGAGGTGCTACGTCGATGACATTTTGCACAAATATGAGGAATTCAAAACGGATAATGAGAACCTATAAATGTTTATAATTATACATTTTAGGGGTTGTTTTTACCCCAATATTATCAAAAAATTACACGTAATTAGGGGCACAAGTGCAAAATAATGCGTTCGAAAATTAATTGTCGGCTTTTATTCTTTACATTCAGGTGAGAGAAAATGCTTGCAGATTGCAAGCACACATTCACTAGTCATTCTATATCGACTCTTCTTACAGAGGATATACGATATAGGATATTTATATAGGAGGATACTAATGTTTGGCCCAGACTACAATTGTTGGAGAGCTGGAAATGAATACATAGGTGAACCGAAAAAAATAATCGCAGGAATAATTCGAAAATTGGAACAATGTATATTTTCTTGGCCGGTAAAAATTATAAACAATTTTACTAACATTTCATGGTTTAGGTATTTCTAAATGCGCTATCAAGCTAAACATTTTTCTACCTGTAGAATTCGCCAAATAATGAAAACGGGAATATAGAAATTTGAAAATTTTTATTCGTTCGGCCGTAATTAATTCTCAAATGTTTAACAAATTGACAAATGTTTATGTACATTCTGTAGATCCAGGAAGCTGAAAATTTTAACAGGGTTAGGAAATAATGTTCCGGTGGAAAGTAATATTTGAAATTTCATGAAAGTTTTATAATGTGGCTGTTAAAAATTCCTAAATGTTAAAAAATGAAATTCTCATAAATGAACTTCTAGAGGTGCTATATACATGAAATTCTGCATAAATGTGAGGTATTCCTAAAAAATGCTAAAAACCTAAAAATGTTTTATAATTATAAATTTTAGGGGTTCTTTATACCCCAATATTTTCGAAACAGAAAAACACGTAATTCGGAGCCGAGAAGCGAACTTATGCATTGAAAATTATTTTTCGGCTTTTATTTTTACTTAAAGGTGAGAGAAAATGCTTGCAGAATGCAAGCACACGTTCACTAGTCATTCTATAAGCACCCTTCTTACAGAGGAGGATATAGGATATATATAGGATATATATAGGATATAGGAGGATACTAATGTCTGGCCCAAACTACTATAGTTGGAGAGGTAAAATTTAATACACAGGTGAAACAAAAAAAATATCGGAGGAATAAATGCTAAATTGAAACAATGTTTATTTTCTTGGCCGTAAAAAATTATAAACCATTTTACTAACATTTCATGGTTTAGGTATTTCTAAATGGGCTATGAATCTGAAATTTTTTCAAGAGATAGAATTTCCCGAATAATGAAAATGGGAATATTGAAATTTGAAAATTTTTATTCGTTCGACCGTAATAAATTCTCAAATGTTTAACAAATTGACAAATGTTTATGTACTTTCTGTAGATCCAGTAACCTGAAAATTTTAACACAGTTAGGGAAAATGTCGCGGTGGAAAATAACAATCAAGATTTTACAATATATATTGCTGTGGCTGTTAAAAATTAAAAAATTTTAGACAATTAAATTCATATAAACGCACTTCTAGAGGTGCTACATGGATGAAATTTCGCATAAATGTGGGGTATTCGTAACAAATGACAAAAATCTATAAATGTTTTATAATTATAAATTTTAGGGGTTGTTTTTTCCCCAATATTTTGAAAACAGTAAAACACGTAATTCAGAGTCAAGATGCAACCTTAGGCATTGGAATTTATTTTTCAGCTATTATTTTTACTTTAAGGTGAGAGAAAATGCTTGCAGAATGCAAGCACAATTAACTAGTCATTCTATAAGCACTCTTCTTACAGAGGAGGATATGAGATATAGGATACAAGTAAATGTGTGCTTGCATTCTGCTAGCATTTTCTCTCGCCTGAAAGTAAAAATAAAAGCCTAACAATTACTTTGAATGCATAAGTTCGCATCTCGACTCCGAATTACGTGTTTTTCTGTTTCGGAAATATTGGGGTAAAAACAACCCCTAAAATTTATATTTTATAATAATTTATAGGTTTTTATCATTTGTTACGAATACCTCACATTTATGCGAAATTTCATCAATGCAGCACCTCTAAGAGTGCATTTATATGAATTTAATTGCTTAAAGTTTGTTAATTTTTAACAGCCACAGCAATAAATATTTCTAAAATTTTCAATGTTATTTACCACCGGGACATTATTTCCTAACCCTGTTATAATTTTCAGCTTCCTGGATCTATAGAAAGTACATGAACATTAGTCAATTTTTTAAACATTTGAGAATTAATTACGGCCGAACGAATAAAAATTTTCAAATTTCTATATTCCCGTTTTCATTATTTGGCGAATTCTACTGGTAGAAAAAATTTTAGTTGGATAGCGTATTTAGAAATACCTAAACGATGAAATGTTAGTAAAATTGTTTATAATTTTTATCGGCCAAAATAATGCACATTGTTGAAATTTTCGAATTATTCCTCCGATTATTTTTTTCGTTTCAGCTATGTATTAAATTCCAGCTCACCAAGTATTGTAGTTTGGGTCAGACATTAGTATCCTCCTATATATATATATCCTATCTCCTATATCCTCTGTAAGAAGAGTCTATATAGAATGATAGGATATATATAGGATATAGGAGGATACTAATATCTGGCCCAAACTATAATAGTTGGAGAGCTGAAATATAATGCATATGTGAAGAGAAAAAAATAATCGCAGGAATAATTGCAAAATTGCAGCAATGTGCATTATTTTGGCCGCTAAAAATTATAAACTATTTTACAAACATTTCATGGTTTAGGTATTTCTAAATGCTCTATCAATCTGAAATTTTTTCGAGAGGTAGAATTTGCCAAATAATGAAAACGGGAATATAGAAATTTGAGAATTTTTATTCGTTCGGCCGTAATTAATTCTCAAATGTTTAAAAATTGACTAATGTTTATGTACTTTCTGTAGATCCAGGAAGCTGAAAATTTTAACTGAAGTAGGAAATAATGTTCCGGTAGTAAATAATATTGAAAATTTTAGAAATATTTATTGTCGCGGCTGTTAAAAATTAATAAAATTTAAACAATGAATTTCAGATAAATGCACTTCTAGAGGTGCTGCATTGACGAAATTTTGCATAAATGTGAGGTATTCGTAAAAAATGCTGAAAACCTATAAAAGTTTCATAATTATAAATTTTTGGGGTTGTTTATACCCCAATGTCAATAATAAGGAAGAAAACGTAAACCGGCAAGAAGATGCCAACTGTTGCGTAAAAAATTATTTGTCGGCTCATACTCTTTACTTTAGTTTGAGCGAGAATGCTTGCAGAATGCAAGCACACCTTCACTACTACTACTAGTATCCTATATCGTATATCCTCCTCTGTAAGAAGAGTGCTTATAGAATGATAGGAGGATACTAATGTTTGGCCCGAACTACTATAATTGGAGAGCTGGAATTTAATATCTAGGTGAATAAAATAAATAATTGTAGGAAAAATTGCAAAATTGCAACAATATTTATTTTATTGGCCTTGTAAAAATTGTAAACTATTTTAAGATGATTTCATGGTTTAGGTACTTCTATATTGGCTATGAGGCTGAAATTTTTTCCACATGTAGAACATGCGAAATAATGAAATCGGGAACATAGAAATTTAGAAATTTTTATTCGTTCGGCGGTAATAAATTCTCAAATGTTTAACAATTTGAGTAATGTATATGTACTTTCTGTACATCCAGGAAGCTGAAAATTTTAACAGAGTTAGGAAGTAATGTCCCGATGGTAAATAACATTGAAAATTTTAGAAATATTTATTGCTGAGGCTGTTAAAAATTAAAAAATTTTAAACAATGAAATTCATATAAATGCACTTCTAGAGGTGCTACATTGATGAAATTTCGCATAAATGTGAGGTATTCGTAATAAATGATAAAAACCTATAAATGGTTTATAATTATAAATTTTCGGGGTTGTTTTTACCCCAATATTTTCAAAACAGAAGAACACGTAATTCGGAGCCGAGATGCGAACTTACGCTTTGAAAATTATTTTTCGGTTTTTATTTTTACTTTAAAGTGAGAGAAAATGCTTGCAGAATGCAAGCACACATTTACTTGTATCCTATCATTCTATATCGACTCTTCCTACAGAGGATATATATAGGAGTATACTAATGTCTGGGCCAAACTACAATAGATGTAGAGCTGACATTTTCAGTAATTGTAAACGGCATGGAGAAACCGCCAGAAAAATTGAGATCTCGTACCGTAGTGTCATGGGTTCGACTCCAGAAATTTCGAAATGTCCGTTTTTTTCCCATAGGAAAAGCATTGCGGCATTTAAAACAATTAATTTCCGGCACTTTCCAATAAGATAGAGAATTCAAACTTGGAGTGTTTTTAGATATCCACAAGATCTATATGGAAACCTTATCCGTTTTACCGTAAGTGTCCTGGGTTCGACTCCAGACGTCCCGGTATATCTCCCATAAGAAAGCATGGAAAAAATGGATTCCTTCATATAGACGAATATAGGAGGAATAAACAGATGATATTTTCAGCGTTGGTAGATGTCATGAGTATATCTCCATAGTATTTGACAACTCCTGCATAGGTGTCAGCGGTTCGATTCCAGGTAGACTTAAATTTGTGATTATTTCCCTTAAGAAAAGCATTGAAATTGGTGCTGGGCGCTTTTGCATTTACAATTTATTTGTCTGCTATTAGTCTTTCTTATTAAATGAGAGACAATGCTTGCAGAATGTAAGCACACATTCACTTGTATCCTATATATATATCCTATATCCTCTGTAAGAATTGTTTATAGAATGAAATATAGGAGTTTACTAATGTCTGGCCCAAACTACAATTGATGCAGAGCTGAAGTTTAATACATAGGTGAATCGAAAAAAATAATTCGAGGAAAAATTGAACAATTGCAACATTGTTTATTTTCGTGGCCATTAAAAATTATAAAGTATTTTACTAACATTTCATGGTTTAGCTACTTCTAAATGTGCTATAAAGCTGAAAATTCTTCTATTGGCAGAAGTTGCCAAATAATGAAAACTGGATTATAGAAATTTGAAAATTTTTATTCCTTCGGCCTTAATAAATTCTTAAATATTATAACAATTGACTAATGTTTATGTACATTCTGATGGTCTAAGAAGCTGAAAATATTAATATACTTAGGAAATTGTGTTCCGGTGATAAATAAAATTGAAAATTTCATAAAAGTTTTATATTGTGGCTGTTAAAAACATAAATTTTAAACAATGAAATCATATAAATGCAGTTCTAGAGGTGCTATATTGATGAAATTTTGCATAAATATGAGGTATTCGTAGCCAATGCTAAAAACCTATAAAGGTTTTATAATTATAAATTCTTTTAGTTTATATTAGATATATACTACTTCTTTTACTTAATATTACGTATTGTTTATAACGGTTGTCACGTAAATTTATATTCCAACAATACGCTCATTCCCGTGTTATTTAAATGGGAAAAATTAAAATAGAAAAACATTTTAAATATAAAATATGTAGTCCAAATCATTTTAAAAACCCTCCCATTTTGCTTATCTTTTTATTGCGGTTAAAATGGCAGCTTCTTCTTGCTTCTATGTTTTGTAGTTGTTGCGCTATAAATGCACAAACACTCTTCAAAATATTTATAGTAGAGATTAGAAGATAATTCAATTAAAAACAACAAATATTTGGTTTCCATGTAAACAAATTATAATCGTACATATAAATTGGCAAACGATATTACGTTAAAATTTATCCCATAAATGCATTGAACTCTCAATTTCGGCGAAAATGGGAGTTGTCATGGTAGCTTATAATTGGTATTGTAATAAAACTGATTAAATCACCTAATTTATTGATTCTAACCGCATTTCTACGCGAATTCGACCAGAATTCGGAATCTGTTTCAAATAAAAATAAACGTTGTTCTTTTCCCCAAAAAAGTATCCAAGTCTCAAGTTCGTACCTTTATTTTAAGTAATTTTAAAGTGTAAATTAAAAGTAGTCTACACTAATCCCTGTATTTCATTTGTAGGACGCGTCAAAATACGTAACTTTGGATAATTAAATCGGTCACCATTTCGAATCAAAGTGACGGACTGAAACAAAACCTTAACCATTCCCTTAGTTAGGATGTAAGGAAGAAAGGTACCAAATTTGGTTATTCTAGCTTTTATCGTTTAAGTGGAGTTCCATGAACAAAAACATACAAACCAACAAACACACCCTTCAAAATATATTATAGGAGATATATACACACACCTATACATATGCACACACACACGCACGCACATACACGCACACGCACACACGCACACATATATATTTAGGGCAACGAGGTGTTGAAGGAAACCCAGTGAACACTTACCGGAAGTAGAGCCGCTGGGGTGTTGGAGAGACACATTTATAGAAGTTATTGGAGCTTTCGGGATGATCTCTTCGTCAGCACAAGGGAGACACAACTGATTTGGCAGTAACACTGGGGTGAAGGTGTGGGGGTGGAAGGGAAGGGAGCGTGGAAAGGTCGGGGATTGGAGGATGTAGAAGGGGGAGGGGGGAAAGAGAGGGTGGAAAGAAGGAAATATTAACGGATATTGAGGCCGGGAGTGGAGAAAGGGTTTAAGATTTGGATATGGGCCAGTTCCCATTGACGGAGTTGGGGGGCGGAAGCGTCGTCCGGGAGGGCGCGAATGGCCCTCACAGTGAAACAAACATTGAAACTAAGATTATGATTATTTTGGAGTTGATTTTGTTAAATTTCCATTCGTATTTTCCGTTAAATACGTTTTTACAGAATTATGAGAAATGTACACATCAAGGAGTAGTATAAGCAAACTTATTTTAAGAAGGAAAGTGTTTTAAAATGTAAAATCCGAATAATTTACGCATCCAGCTTCTACCGAATAAACAATCACACATTTATTTTACTCTTCCCTTTTGAGTCAATCAAGTTCACATAACCCATTCAGATAAACGGGAAAATCAAAGTATGTACATATTATGCGAAAATGTGTTAATAGGTGCGGCATAAATAAAGTCAAAATTATAGTGAAAGTATATTCATATAGTTGATGAAAAACATGGCGTTTATGGCACAAGATATCATTTTTTCCCATTTATTAAAAGGAGAGCACTTGTAATAAAAGGACTCGATGCAGTTCCTCGCAAACCTCATACGCCAATTTTTCTCGAAGTAAATACCGAACAAAAGTGAGCGAATAATACCAAGAAATACATTATTTATGGGAACGCGCGATCACACAACCATTAAAACCATTTAAAAACTCTGTAAAATTATTTAATGCAAAATAAACATCTAATGGGAAAAAATTGATACAACGCGTGAAATTCATGGTGTAATAAAGAAATCGAAAAGGGAGATCTAGATAAATAAAGTCATTCATTATCTAAATTTTCGCCATAAATTTGCAAAGTCAAGGTTACATAATAACACATATACTGCACATATTTATTGTTCGTCCACATAATAAGAACAATAAATTTAAAAAAATATTACACGGAAACATATTGAGTAAGGAACGCATTCAAGCAGCACTACGTCCGTTCTTATAGAAAATCGATTTTCTGGAGCGCATCTACCTCACTAAACGAAAGACAGATGTACACGTAAAGAAAATAAATCATTTAAATGTTTTCAAATAAATTAAACAACAGACGTAAAATATTAGAGTAATCCTTTTTCTTACATATTCTTGATATAATTTTCCAATTTCGGGTACGTATTTTGATAGTTTAAGTTGAACATAGGCCTATAAGTGATCAGTTGTTAATAATCAGAACCTAGTGAGGCATAAGGGTGACTATGTGAGTATAAAATTCAACCTTCTTCTAGCAATTACTTTTCAGGAGATAACATTAGAGGCTCCGTGTTCTTCCTCGGTAGCTTCAAATACAATATCCAAAGATCTCTTAACTTTGACGCCAACAAATCTGAACTATTTAACCCTATTCACTATTTTCTAAATCCTCAACATCCATCCACTGAAATGCAGACAAATCCACACCTCTCTTTTTGAAGCGGTCAGGTTAAATTAGAAAAGAAAACGCACATATCGGCGAAAGTTCTGAAATCTGCTGGAGAATTCGCATCCCAACGCTTTCCAAAACAAGTTAGGAAAGTGTACAACGTATCAGAAATGGGCGCGTTTCGTGCAATGGAATATTAGAAAGAAATTATATACCTGTACGTAAGAGAAATAGCGTTTTAAAGTTCTTTTCTTCATCATAAATAATCCATTTCCTTCCTATTTAATAATATTACATGCGCACGTAAGGGAATTGAACGTTTGTTTGGGAGATTGTTTATGTTAGCAACAATGAAGTAACCATGCAAGAAATTTTCTGTTCAACTCGATATAAGAACTTCTTGTTTGATTTTCTCGATAACGGCTACTCCTACGATAAAAATTTAGAGGAAAGAAAATACTCATCTTTACCAGTTCTACAACTTTTATTTGAAAAATATTTTGATATGAGCAATACTTTACGAGATATGACGAAAATTTAATTTTTTGTCCTCGGTAAAGTGGTACTCCTGATTGGCGTACGTGATTCATTTTTGCGATTTTCTTATTATATTTGATTGAAAGTCCTTAATGTCAAATTTCATGAAAATCCGTTCAGTAGAAGCCGAGAACGAACATGCGGACGGACGGACGGACCGACCGACGATAATTATAATAGGCGCTCACGCTGTAAGCGAAACGCGCCTAAAAAACATCCAGCTTCGGTAACTTTTCCAAGTTGGCCGATTCAGCAACCTGGATGCCTTCGTGCATCATCTTCTAAATATGTACATATTTCAGTTCTAGCCGGCAGACACGCCTACATATTTACAAAGCGTGCGTATCCAACGAGAAATATATAAAGGTATTGCGCGTAAGTTCCGTTGGGTCAACTCCGCGAGCGTTTATTATTTTTGCTAGTTTTTTTATGCTGTCGGTCGATTGGAGCGATTGAAAATTCATTAAACGGAGGACGTGGCGGTTCCAATTTATCAAGATCGAGAAGAAACACGCTTCAATTATGAATACGGACTCAAATTAATATATTTTTTTCTGCACGAGAATTGAGCAGGTTCGAAAATGTTCTTTTCCGAGGGCGATTCCATTCCACGAAAAATCGTGAGCCGAATTGCATTCCTGTGGCCCAAGATATGTCCTTTTTGGAAGATCCTCTTGTCTTCCAGGGTTTTCAACTGGTGGTTTGCGCTCCCCTAGGGATACATCAATTGTTTTGAAGGAGTACGCGAAAGAATTTAAAGATTACGACTTCTCTTCTTACTTTGTCTTTTGGCCATGATTTCAAAATCTAAAGTTGCGACGTCGCGACTAAAAATAATGACATAAAAAATAAAAATATACCAAAACTGTGAATTTTAACGTTATAAACATTATCACTCAATAATAAGCGTCATTCATTTCATTAACACACATGTACTTGGGGGAACGCGACCACAAAATAAATTGATTTGTCCAACACATGACTTTCTCCATACGTAAGTTGTCAACTAAAATCAAATAAATACGGCGGCGATAGGAACAGTTCAACTTACACGCTTCAGCGATAGCGATGCAATTGTTGTTATTACCACACGCGCTAGCTGGTCACTAACCGTCAATTTCGAAAAAAATTGAATATCTACAACTGTTACACACACACACATATATGTATGTATGTATACACGTAGTAGTCAACCTCTGCTTTCGGTAAAAGTAAAAAGTAAGAGTAAAAAAAGATTTAAAACCACTGCTTCAGTTAGTAGACTAAAAATGATACGGCCATCGCTTTTATTTATTTATGTATTTGTTTGTTTGTTTGTTTGTTTGTTTGTTTATTTATTTATTTATTTATTAGCAAGAATTCAGAAACAGCACAAAGGCCAATTACACCGAATACATGTATATGCTCGCCGGTCTAAAATGCGTGCTCCAGGTGGGGGCGAATCAAAATATCGAGTAAACCATTTTATTATACGCAAGACCACGAAGAACGAAATATTGACGGCCATCGACGAGTAGCGACCCGCGCGTGGCCAATTCCCGTGGAATTCCGCAACCCTCAGTGGTCACGTTCTCTTCCTCGCTATTCCTTCCTTCCAATTCTTCTCCTCTCCACATTTTCTCCTCTCTCTCTCCCTCCCTCCCTTTCTCCTCCCCTTTCGGAATACGCATCTCCAGGTGCGACGGCGGCATACCTACAGATGTGGATGCGAGTGCATCGCTAGCGAGCTCCGCGTTCGAAATTGGAACGATTCCCTTAGAGTAAGCAAGTGCCATTACTCAAATTGAACTTGGCCCCCTTACACAAAATGACGCTTTCGATATGAAGATATTTTTGAAAAGATCATTGAATATTTCATTACTAATAACGGCATGCCGCTAACCGCTTGCCGGATCTTTAGACTAATTAGCATATATCAGGCTTAGCGGTGGTCGAAAAGGAAACTTAAATGTAACCATCGATTTTTATTTATTATGCAACCCTTATCTTGACAGTTCCTTTTAACCGCTAAACAAATGTTTTCACTATCAGTTGAGAATTAATTACAAAAATAAATGTCCGACAGAAAAATTCAGCTATTCATAAATATCTTTGAGAAAAAGCAATTGTAATTCGAATTTAATATATCCTTACAGACATTTTTTGTAATTTTTGATTATCAAATATTCCATTTTCAGGCTTCTCAGTAATTTTATATTAATTAACAGCTAAAGCAAACTAAGTTAAAAACATAATAAATTTTAAATGATTGTTACATGCATTTTTATACTTGAAAATTTTGGATAAGAAAATACTATAGGAGAATGACAAAAGGCCAAGATACGCCATAAACATGAGAAAACTGTAGGGGATCATAAGTGAAATCGTAGCCATTTTCCGTTCTTATAACATCAATGCTGCAACTATTAGGCACTCGTCAAATTAAGTCCAAGTTCGGACAGGAAAAACAGTATTATTTGATCACGCGGACGAGAATTCCATTTCCGAATAAATTGAAGTGCTGCGTATCAGAGTCACCAAAACTATGATCGCAACACTGATGCGTTTCTAATACAAATTTCGGACATAGCCGCCTGGCCACGCGAGGCGATTCTCATCGTAAAGGCGTTGTTTTGTTATCAGGAAACGTGTAAGCCTTATTTGCTAAGAAATATTAATCAATGAAGTAGAAAAAGTGCCTAATATTTAGGATAATAATGATTAAGAATAATGAGACAGAATTAATAAAGTGAATTAAAATTACTATTGGTGTTAGAGGGCCGATATTTTTACTTTTTTAAGACTAAATACGTTTATATAATTTTTAGAACATTATAATAAACCTAATCAGTTTTTGCGATAAATTTACTACATAAGTAAGTTCATTTAAATTACATCTTAACCATAATAATGACAAATTCTTGATGGGGAGGCTAATAGTTGGACATCGTGTGACTCCCCGGTCAGCTCGGACAAGAAAAAATCACTCCTGTGCCCAGTTGTTCCGAGCGTTTCAGGCAGAGGAATACCTTTGAAGAAACATTTGGTTTGCCGAGTCCCTTGTCTTGTGAATCAATAAATGTTGGTATTCCACGGATTTTAAAATCTTTAATTCAGAGCTGCAAACCACTTCAAAATTTGGAAGTGGTTCGGTTCTAAATTTTTGGAATTGGTTCGGTTCAGATGGGAATTTTGACAATTGGTTCGGTTCGGTTTGCGGTTCAGTTCAACTAAATAAATCATTTGAAATACTATTCAGAAATAATTTATCCAATATAAACATTACACATTCAGTATCAATCTGTAAGTAAATCAATCAGCAGTCATTATTATTTTAAATGAAAGAAGAACTTATTTAAAGAAAGGAAAAATTTATATTTTAAATATATTACAATCCCATCATCACCTTCATTTATTTATATTTAAAAAATTGTATTTTTCATCCTAACATGATTTCTATGTGGATAACGTTCGGTTCGGTTCAGCGGTTTGGTTCGGCTCGGTTTGCAGCTCTGCTTTAATTTATAAAAACTAGTTGAAAACTTTCAGAAGAGGGGGATAGAATAGAAAACAATGAAATGTATTCCAGTTACATTGTTGTAATACAATCTTTAGAATAAGAACATTTTTTATTTTTGTTTAATAATTGATTATAAATTTATTTACCTATATAATTTCCACAATTCCTGTAAAGGATTCAACTCATCTTCACTTTTAACCAGAGCTGCAAACCGAACCGAACCGCAGCCATTTTGCCGAACAGGGAACCGAGCCGAAACCACTGATTAATTTTTCAATGAACAGAAAACCGAACTGTTTTTTTTAAAAAGTGGTTCGGTTTTGGTTCGATCTCAGTCCACAAAGTACGGACCAACGAAAAGACCAGTAATTTCCATTGGAAAATCCAGCGGGTTACTTCAAAGGAAAGTGTGCCTATCTCTTTCCTCTCTGATACTATTGTTATCCACATAGAAATCACGTTAGGATGAAAAATATGATTTTTTAAATATAAATAAATGAAGATGATGATGGGATTGTAATATATTTTAAATATAAAATTTTCCTTTCTTTAAATAAGTTCTTCTTTCATTTAAAATAATAATGACTGCTGATTGATTTACTTACAGATTGATACTGAATGTGTAATGTTTATATTGGATAAATTATTTCTGAATAGTATTTCAAATGATTAATTTAGTTGAACCGAACCGCAAACCGAACCGAACCACTTGTCAAAATTTCCATCTGAACCGAACCACTTCAAAAAATTTAGAACTGAACCGTGAACCGCACCACTTCCATATTTTGAAGTGGTTTGCAGCTCTGCTTTTAACACCCCTCTTCTTAATCGGTTGTCTTTAGCTAATCTGTGTGAATTTTTTCCACGATTCAACATACCCGGATGGAATAAATTCACCCAAAAGTGGCCCATTTATTTACATCGTTAGTAAACTTCTGATGTTAGCCACCAATATTTTCGAGTGCAAAGCCGTTGCAGAATAACTTTTTTCACATTTAGCTCTGCTGCAATGAAATACTACGGCTACTTTAAATAATAACTGCAAATCATCCAAAACAGTTTTGGTGTCAAAATTTTCACGCGTGCTTGATTGGAATCTGAATGAAATCCTCCTTTATATTTCATTGATAACTCTCTCTCTCTCTTTCTTCCACTCTCCCTCCCCCCCTCCCTCTCTTCCTCCCTCCCTCTCTCCCTCACACTCTCTCCGTAATAGATGGATACTCTGGCCAAGTACTTATAAGTCGACAACAAAGTACTCTGGTTATCAGCAAGAACTCACCAACAGCAACTGCTTTTAGATCTTTGATCAGGTTTTCTCTAAAGTCATATTTAAATGATTCAATTAATCTACTGGTTCACTTTATACACTTGTTTGCTCACATAAGGGCAGAATCTATGATTCATTTATGTTGGCTGATTAACTGATCATCCAGCTTCAGCAACTATTATTCACTTAAGGTTGCCAATTAACTCGTCATTCGGCTGCAGTAATTATGACTCTCTTACGGTTTCCAATCACCTCGTCATCCGGCGGCATCAACTATGACTCTCATAAGGTAGTCAATTAATTCGACTTGATAACTGAAACGGCCCCCGTTTTTCTCAGGCGGTAACCTAACCAAGTACTAACATGGCCCTACGATCGGCGATCGGACGACAAATGATGTTTCCATCTTGCAATGGCCGTTGCCTAAGATGAAGCTTCTTCTTAAACATACTATTATTAACATCATCACTATTTACATTATTACTAGTAACTACATCTGTAATTTCTTTTTTTTGAAATTACTAGTAACTTTAGTCTTTTTATTTGAACTAATAGAAACGAATTTGTATTGTTTTAATAATTATTCTCTTCATTCTGTTTTTTTCATGCTCGCACTTAAAACAAAAATAAATTCAGTAGACAATTAATTAATCAAAAAAAGGAGAAAACATAATAATCATGTAAAGGATATCCTTTGATAAGATACGCAGTAAGTATCTCTGTTGCAGTGTTGCAAACGGAGACTATCACATCAAAATATGTTTTACAGCCACCAAAAGTTCCAAAAGTAACCAATAACCAAAATCCAATACGTTTACTTTCCAAATCTATAATTATAAAATTACGCGGACCAGCATATCTGATGCCAAGTTTATACCAACTTAGAACGCACCCTTTTAAGCGTATACCCTATGTTTTGATCTTGAGAACGTTGTTATACACTGATCAGGTACCTACGTTAAGGGGTTGTTACAACCCAGGGTTGTCCAACCTTTTTGGCCGTGAGGCCGGATTAAAAATTTTCACATGCCTGCGGGCCAGAGAGCACCCCTTGTTTTAGGCAACCCTTCTGTCATCTCAATCTGAAATTAACAAAATTATTTGTAGGTATGTACATAAGATGTTTATGCATAATTTGAATTAAAACTATTGCAAATTTTTCCAACACTTTTGAATGAGAAGCCGTATTCTGAAAATGTCAGCTACCTTCAAGTGAAAAGAAAAAATCAACAAAGATAAACCATGCTATCCAGCTATTTTCGTAGTCTTATGATATCTGAAACGCTTACTGCATTTAATTGACATTTTTATGCTAGGTCATTCAGGATTGTCATTTTCTATTGATTAGTTTTTTTTAAAAATATTTTTATAATTAAAATTATTGAGGTGCTAAGAAAATCATATGTTATTTATTCAGTATACAAATGGACAGATTACATTATTATGATTTAGTGAGAATTTGACATTGTTTTTGCTTGCACAAAAATTCACTATCCTCTGGTACACTTGATGTTGAAATATGCATAAATGAAATAAATGAAATTGCATAAATGTTCGTCTGTCAGTAATGACCTTGATTTTGACTTTACCTTTTTCATAGTTGAAAAAAAATCGTCCGCAACAATATGTAGTACCAAACAGCGAAAAAAACCGCAAAGCATGTCTCCAAAGATTTGGTAAGGATTCTTTATGAATGTATTTCCTAAAAAAAGTTAGAATGTCATTCTCCAGGAAAGCTCTTCTCAAGTGACTGCTGGCTCGAATTTCAATTAATTCTAATTGAAAGACGTTTTTCACTTCATTAACATCAATTCCAAATGGATCAGAAATTATTCTAATCCCAAGACTGTGATTTCTGAAATCTATAAATTTCTGCTCGAATTCATCCCTCAGGCAATTGATCATTGTTGCGTATTTTTGAAATTTTACTGTTTCAGCACGTCTTTCTGAAAGAGTTGAGAAGTGATCAGTTCTTTTAACCCCTCAATTCCGGATGAGATTTATGAAAACCTACCTTATTCGCCGGATGAGGTTTTTTTAAAACACAGGTAAAGGTGAGAAAATTTTCGAAAATTCATAACTTTTGATGTTTTATTGTTATTTTGATGAAATATTTTGTGAATATACACAAAAGATGAACGTTTTAAAAAGTATCATTTAAAATATCATACGTCACACACAAACATTGCTGCAGTAGAATCGCTTAATTTTCCGGTGCGCGCTCACGGTTTATATTAACTTTCGGAATCGTGAGAACTATGAAATGTATTGTCATGAAATCTTATTCAAAAAAACATTTAAACATTACTGAACATTTATTCGCTGAGTGTACCTATCTAAACCAATTAGGTAAAACGTTAGTCGAATGTCAACTTTTCTATGGCTTGACTGGAAATTTTTAAATAAGTCTTGTATTTATGATTTTTGAAAGACGTTTTATAAATAATGTAAACGATTTAGTTATGCAGTCTTCATTCTTAATCATTACAGAAGTCAAATATGTAGAAAAATTCGTTACATTTCGTTCATTAGAAGCGGAGATATGGAGTTGTATTTATCATGAGATTTTAGACACAGAATACGGAAAACTTTTAAAAGTTACATATTAGCTCACAGCTCACAAATCCTTCCCCGATTGTTTTAGAAAATGTACACACGCGTAATTGGATTCAGCATGAAATTTACGTAATAGATTCGTAAACATATCTCTTGTAAGCGAAGTCTTTGAAAAGATACCGTGAATCATATCCGAGCGTGACCGTTCCCTCGTCTACACGCAGTATATGGGTCTATATGGGTCAACTTGAGAAATCGAAACTGCGTAGGTCCGTGGAATACGAAAGACAAAAACTGTGTATTATAATTATTATAGATTGTCCATAAATTTCATTTATTATTATTGTAATCAATAAAAAATGTATATTTATGTCAAAAATTGATTTTAATGCGCTGTTTTATTTAGTTTTCCCTAATGCTAAATATCGATAAAACATACTTATTGATTCAATAAAATATCAGTCATGTTACGGTTTTGAGTTAGCCTTTCATTTTAACGCGCCGTTTCGTGTGCCTAGGGGGCTGAAGGACTTGATAGGTAAACACAGCAAACAATACAAATAGCGGAACAAACCGGTCGTTGAAGGTCTTTGAAGGATCGCCGAAGAGGAAAGCATTCTTGGTGAATTGAAAAGCGATTTTTAGAAGCATATGAAGTGGGTTGTGTGTATTTAGTATATAGGAGACATTTCTTTCTCAAGCGGACAAACACTTTTCTCACAAGGCTGCACAAAGATACAAGGGAAAAGAATATATTTCTTCTTCGAGAAAGTGAAAAGAGGAATCGTAATTTCGTGGGAAAATGAGAATTTCATCGCAAACTTTCACGTTGATTATAAGACGTTAGAACAATAGCAAGATTACATGTCGTGCATTACTGAAGAGGCCAAAGCTTCTTCTATCAAAGTACGTATAGCTTATTGAGATGGATGAATATGCCTTCCGTATTTAGACAAAAGTATGTGGTTGCGCTCCAAATTTTCGGCGGAGAAACGAACATTTCACCGCAAATTTTCACGTTGATTATAGAACGTTAGAACAATAGCAAAATTACAGGTCATGCATTAATGAAGAGGACAAAGTTTTCTCTATCAAAGTACGTATAGCGTATTCGGATGGACGAATATGCCTTGCGTATTTAGACAAAAGTATGTGGTTGCGCTCTAAATTTTCGGCGCAGAAACGAAAATTTCACCGCAAAGGTTCACGTTCATTATAAAATGTTAGAACAATAGTAAAATTACAGTTCCTGTATTACTGAAAAGGCAGAAGCTTCCTCTTTCACAATTTATAAAGCTTACTCATATTTACGAAACTCCATTACGCCAAAAGGCGATGAAATATGCTGCCGCACTGAACTTTCTTGAAAAATCGAGCGCAAACTTTATCGTACATTATAAATTATAAAACATAACAAAAAATATAATGCATATATTATTAGAAAGGCCAATCTTCTTCTTTCAGGATATATAAGGATTATTCAGATTTATATATGTCCCTTGCGTCAAAAGACAATTAAATTTAGTGCTGCCACTCCGTAATTTTGTGGCAAAAATGAAAAATCCATCTCAAACTTTAACGTAGATTATAAAATATAAAGTCTTGCATTACTAGAAAGGTAAAAGCTTCCTCTTTCAAAATGTTTAAAGATTATTCAGATGTAAGTATGTCCCTTGCGTCAAAAGACAATTAAAATTAGTGCTGATGACCGTAATTTCGTGGCAAAAATGAAAATTTCGTCGCAAAATTTAACGTAGAGTATAATATACCAAAACACTACTAAAATTACAGAACATGCATTAATAGAAAGGCCAAAGCTTCCTCTTTGAAAATATATAATGTTTATTTAGATATAAGAATATCTCTCGCGCCAAAAGACAATTAAATGTAGTGCTGACGGAGGACGTAATAGTACGTATGACGGCGTCTACGGGTTAACAAGCAGCTGCTTTTGAAATAATTTTAATTTTTTGATAAATGCTCATACTAATTGGTCCTTTCCCTGTAGCTTTATATAGGTATGTTCACAAGAAAGGCAAGGTCATTCACCCAATCATCATCCACGATACTCACATCCTTTCCTTTGTTACTCAAAAATATTTTTATTTCTTCTAGGAGAAAGTAGAAGCGCTCGAGTGTCTTCGCTCTACTAAGCCAACAAGCGTGGCTAAAATAAATTACATCGCCAAAGTCTGATCCTAATTCTGTAAGAAAGGCTTGAAACTGCCGATGATTGAGACCTTGTGACTTAATGAAATTAATTGCAGACACTACAATCTCCATAACATGCTTCAATTGCAGTGTCTTTGCACAAATATTCTCCTGGTGTATTATGTAGTGATATTTAATAATTTTGTGTGACACTGTTTTTTGCATTAGATTTACAAACCCGTTTTGCTTCCCTGTCATTGCAGGAGCTCCATCTGTTGTAACACCGCAAAGATTACTTTCTTGGAGTTTTAATTTCATTAAGAGACGTTTTATTTCATCGTAAATGTCTTGTCCCTTTGTTGTTCCTTTCATCGGACAAAGTCCAAGAAGTTCTTCAACGATTTCATACGTTTCAGTGACTCCTCGTACAAATACTGCCAACTGAGCAGTATCACGCACATCTGTACTGTCATCTACAGCTAAACTAAGTAAGACCACCTAATGAGCAGGTTGAAGGACGCTCGCTTATCTCGCTACCGACCGCAAATCGGTCGACCTCACGATTCTCCAGAAAATATGGGAAAAGAAGGAACCCTTTCAGCAGGAGTGTAGAGAGAAAGTTTTCTTTACTCTGGTTTTCCCTTCAAAAACAATAAAGCATAGAATCTACAAATTTCTAAGGAGGAGAATGGATGGAATCATTATTAGGAACTTTTAAATGATCAGAGACGCAAACTGTTCATCGGGAAAATGTACGCTAACATAAAGAATCGCTAGAAAGTTTTAGTAAATTTAATTTATTGTCAACAGTTACGAATAGTTGGTACACAAGATGAAACTCTTCCGAGGGCCAGGTGGAAACCTTCCGCGGGCCGGATCCTGGCCCGCGGGCCGTATGTTGGACATCCCTGTTATAACCCATATGCATACCTTCGTATCTCCTCGACTGCACTCCCGATTTCACGTCCGAATTCACCAATATTTTCGGAGGTTATCTCGTTATAAAACCCCTCAAAGATAACATATTTAAGCAGTCACCTAGAGAGCATTGACCTGAGTATGAAGAGAGGCAAAAAATTTAAGATCGTTGTTTATTTATATACTACTTTGAATGTCAACGGATTTAGTGAAACTACTTTTGCTGCCAATTCTAGGGCGTATACGATATATACAAAAACATTTTAGTTTAAGAAAAACTGAAAAACACCTATAAAGAATACTTTTTATCTTAACTTTTCTTAACATTTAACCTAATTTGTTTGTAAAGAATCCATTTCCAAGCGTATTAAATTCAGATACAGGCAACGCTCACTGATCGAACATCCGGAATATCGAACCTTATAAAGTGCTGACGTATGTTCTCGGCGATCGGACATTCTCCGGAATATCGAACGTCTAAAAAGCTACGGTCAAGTATTATATTCAAATTTCCGCCTTGTGCTATATCCACGCCACCTATATTCGGTTTACACGTACTATGTTCTCAAGCAAACATTAACGTTGACGTTACATAAAAAATGAAATTTGTATATAATATCCTTTAAAATATCATACCTCAAACACAAATATTGCTGCGGAGAAGAGAATGTGCATTGATCGCTTAACTTTCCAGGCCACGTTCGCGGTTTACATGTAACTAGTGAAAACTATGAACTATTTATATATATTATTTTTGGTCCAGGAGATTTGATACAGGACAAGTCAACAAAAATGCATACAAATACAAATATTAAATTACAATATACAATACAATATTTATAAAAGGCAGCAGTCATCAATAGTGAGATCAAGAGACCTGGTCCTTCCAAGTGAAGGACTTGTCGGGAGGTGCCAATTTTTCGTATGATCAGTAGTCAACATTAGTAAATTAATTTATGTACAAAATTGTAACTATTTATAAAAATTGGTTAGGGGTTTTTGGTGTCAGACAACGTACATCATACATGTTATAAAATACATCACACATAATGCTACATATCATAAAAATAAAATAAAATAAGAAAATATAATGTTGCATACAATAATACATCAATGTTATTTAATGCCAATAATAATGTTTTAAAGACAAATCACACACTAGCATCATATAACTATATTAAGTGTCAGTAATACTGTCAAGTAGCCACATTTTCACTTTACTTTTAACTTCCGATACCCTCTCAAGGTTCTTTAGGTTTTTAGGTAGTTGATTAAACAACATTGGAACTGAAACCCTCATCTGGTTTTTACCATTTTTATTGTTGTATTTAGAGATAGCATAAGCTTTAGCTTCCCTTTTAGTCATTCCATGAGTATCGGAACTTAAAACTTTATACTTATTAACAAAGTAAAAATCAGAAATAATTAGATACATGTATAATTTATCCACTGGGAGCAGGTTAAATTTATTACATAACTCACTTAAGGTTGTTTTAGTTGTTTTGATAACATTGTTCATATCCACATCAATAAGTTTTATGATTCTCTTTTGGTTCCTTATAATAGTGTATAGACGTGTCTTCGATGAATTCCCCCATATGGTCAAGCCATATCGGAGTATGCTCTCAACTACAGCATGATAGATCATTATTTTCACTGGCTTTGGTAAAATATGTCTAAATCTGAAAAATTGATACATGATCTTTCTAATTTTACCATTAACTTTATTAATGTGTAGATTAAATCTAAAATTCTCATCTATTGTTACACCGAGGTTAATATATTTTGTCACCTGAGCTAGAATATTGCAGTTACAGTCATCATCTAGGTCTAACATATTGGCATGTAGGCAGAAGTGGTTATGATATTTTATATTTATATGTTATCTTTTAGGTACATTATTGGATATATACATAACCTGTGATTTTTTATCATTTATAATGAAATTATTGTCATGAGACCACTTATTAACCCTGTAAAAATCCTCTTGTAAGGGTTTTTGAGCCATATTAATGTCTTTGTGTTTCATCAGTAATACAATATCATCAGCATATAAAATAAATTCACAACTTTTAATCAACATACATAAGTCATTAATGTAAATAAGAAAAAGTATTGGGCCTAAAATAGAACCCTGTCGAACAACACAGGATAGATGTTCTGGCTCACTGACCAGATTATCAACCATAATTCTAATACTGAACCACAAGAGGTAACTTTTAAACCATTCCAGAATATGGCCACAAATACCATTTCTTCCTAATTTACAAATTGGTATTTCAGTATCTAAAGAGTCAAAAGCTTTTCTGAAATCTATAAATAGGGCCAACACATGAGTGTTATTATCTAAACCATTGTTAACAATCTCTGCAAATTCCTATAAGGTTTCTTTTGTACCTTTATTTTTTTGAAAGCCAAACTGCCTATCAGACAGTAAGTTATTCTTTACTAAGTACTCAAATAGGTATTCTGCCACATATTTCTCCATAACTTTTTAATGCAAGATAAGACTGATATAGGCCTATCGTTATTAAAATCAGTTTTCACTCCACCTTTAAATATATGTTTTATTAGAGCCACTTTCAAGCCATCCGGCACTATTCCTAAGTTAAGGCTGTTATTTATAAGTTTAGTGAGCACCCAAATATTAAAATTCCTATTCTTTATTTTATCTTTATTTTATCTCTATTTTATCAGCTCCAGGGCCTTTATTTGGTAATTTACTGAGAATAAGTCTTATTGTATCATCTGTTGCTTCAGAAATATAAATACTTTTAGAGAAACTTAAAACGGCGATATCATTTAGCTTCTGGGAGCAGTTTAACTTTAAGATTGTTATAGCTTTTGTAAAGCGTGACAAGAATATATGTAGTAGCTCATTCTTACTGTAGGTGTATTTAAGTTGTTGCACCATATCGAAATGTTTATTTGTTCCTGTTAAAGCCTTAATTTCATTCCATATTTTCCTTTTATCACACCTAGTATTTTCAAATTTATTAGAGTAAAATGTAAATTTAGCTCTTTTGATTTCCCAACTAACTTTGTTTCAATAAGACTTATAATCCAGTTTGTAATCCAGGTTTGATGGACAGCTTTTCCAATTTCTGAAAAGTATGTCCCTAGTTTTTATCAATAGCAAAATGTTATTAGTCATCCAGCATTTCCGCAAGACTTTAGATTTACAAACTTTCATTTCTGACTCCTTTTCATAGACCATTTGAAATTGATTAACCAGTAAATCATACTGTGTGGTTGGATCCTGCTTATCATGCAAAGTTTTAAAATTTATTTCTGAGATAAATCTGTCAACTTTCTTTTGATTTAAGCATTTCATTAAGTTGCTCCTGTTACTGCAAACCTCGTCCTTTATATTAGTGGATCTATTACTAAAACATGTACCAATAATAAAATGGTCAGCAATTTTAGACGTTATAGTAAAACTTTTTAGATTGAAAACAGATCCTCTAAGTAAAATGTGATCTATGCAAGACCTAACTACACTATCGTATAATACTTCCTCCTTGGTATATCACTTAATCAGATTTAAAAAGCCTAAGGCAGAGATGGTATCTTTGTAGTCTGATGTATGGATATTATGTTTACTTTTCATGTCAATGTTAATATCACCCAGAATAACAGCTATATCATTGTTATCATTATGCAAAAATGTTGATAATTCAAGAATGAATTCCTTTATATTCAAGTGAGGGGGCCTGTATATTCCCATCAATAACATGTTACTTCCATTTACATTCAAGGTACCAACTACAGATTCAAAATGCACTGTTTTTAAAATTGTTAAACTGAAACTAAGATTGTTGTTTACAAACATAACCACTCCACCTCCACTCTGCTGCTCTGTCAAGGAGGAGTAAGTATTAAAACCTTTTAAACTATATAACTGAATCTCATCCGGAGTGATATTTACCTCAGTCAATACAACAACAGCAACATTGTTGTTTTTATTTACCCCTCAGTGTGGTGGCATTTAAATTCCTTTCCATCCCCATCTGCAGGAGAATGTTTAACCAGGGTATTTTAATTTTAGCCTAAAATAGTATACGAGCTCAAAACTTCATAAATTCTTCAATTTTTTTACTATTAGTATGAAAATTGGAGATCATATTCACTTAACACTATGTTAACATAACTCAAAAATTCAAGACTGTGTGATAAGTCTTGAAACAGCCAACGATGCAAAGGCCAGCTTGACAATCTGGGCATCAATACACGGTATCCTTTCTGTTATTTTTATAAAAAACAACACACCTCTTCCGTGGCCTGGATTTCTTCTCCGTTGGAGGAATAACGCTCTGAGAAGTGTCTCTCCATAAGCCGCAGCACATTGTTGTTTGTCGAATGCCTCCCAGATACCTTTCTTTCCGTTTCCCTTGCGTGTTCCACTAAGTCTACTCTAAACTTTAAATGGTCGACCTTTTCACAGGGCGAGTTAGCTCTGCAAATTATCATTGTGTTAAGGATTGTGGAATTTAGTAGACTTTTGAATAGTTTAGTGTACCATTTATTTATTTATTTTCGTTCTAAGAGGTACAGCTGCAGAAGCTGATCCTTTAGATCCACTCCACCCATGTGCTGGTTATAATCCAACACACAAATTGGTTTTTCCTTTTCTTTCCCTGCTTTTGTGGTGACTTTCTGAGTTTCGTTGTCATGATACGTAGATATCATAGTTACGATTTTTTTGTCACATCATTTAATTACCGAAACTGATCCGGAATGTTGTGCAATTCTTCTTCAACTTTTTTCCTTTCACTTTCTTGGGCACATCTTTCCTATTCAACCGTAAGGTGCCAACACAATCAGTCCTCATGCTTTTAAGTTTCTTAGCCAAAGAGGATGGATTGTAAAAGATATCCATCCACAACGTATAACCTTGACCTATCAAAGGTACCATAAGTGTCATCACAATAGCTTCCGTCTTGTTTGCTTCCGCCGAAATGAAGGATGACTCGAGCTTCGTGTCTTTGCCTGTGTAAACAATGGGAGACCACAGGTAGCCTGAACTCGATTCACACAATTCGTAGGATTTTATTCCGAATTGCGAGAATTTCAGTGGAAGGTACTGCCTAAAAGAGAGCCTTCCTTTCCACAGGGTGAGCGACTCATCTATTGAAATATTTTGCTGCGGGTTATACAAATTCTTAAATTTTCTGTTTAGATACATTTTGATGGTATAAATTTTGAAAAGTTTAGGAGGACCTTGATAATTGTTTATGCTCTGATTGACGATAAAGTGCATGAATTTACAAATAACCTCAAATCTGTCCATTGAGGTAATAGAGCCAAAAATTGGAGTTGCTAGGAGACAGTTTTTACTAAAATATGACCTCAATGTAGGTTTTTGCACTATTCCCACAAGCATGAAAAGAGCTAAAACTACATATATTTCGTCTTTAGTGACCGGTTGCCAGTCTTTTGCTCTACATCAGAAGGGAAACAGGACACTTCTTGAGTTTAAGTGCTGTTCTGCATATGGATTTGTTTCACGCACAATTAATTCCACCAGCTCATCTGTGAAATACATTTTGAAAACTTTCATGCCATCAGTCATATACTTTGCACCATTTTGAGGTCCACAATCCCCAGTAAATTGTTTCTATTACCTAAATAACCCAATATACCCTCCCAAGTAAATCCAGTACTGCAATGGGTGCTACTTACACGCTCTCTCTCTCATAGATATACTCACGAGCAGCTAAATCTTCCGTTGCGCTTGAATCATCATCAGAGTCTAGCATATTATCATCACAATCACTTAAATAATCTTCCAATAAACACTGAACAGCCTCTGCCGATAAACTAGACTTACTACTTGAAGCCATGCCTAGGGTAATCCAGACGAACACAACAAAAACCTGATCACTGAAAGATCAAGAAACAATCGAAAAACATCGCTTTCTTAAATCGAAATCATAATAAATGGAAAGATGAAGATCTTCCCAAAAAAAGGAATTAGTCAAAATTCATATATCATGATTAGTAACTGATAGATGGAAGCACAAAACAAGGTCTGCAAAATGCGTGCCCTGCATGGCACTCCACGACAGAGGACGGCTGAACTATGACATGTCCTATACGGCACTCCACTCTGAGGGGTTAATGGATTCATGGATAATTAAAAATTCATTCCAGTATTTACGGATTGATCTTACATTAACATGGCAATAAATTAGATCTAAACAGTCATGAGTCTTCAAATCATCAGCTGAGTCTAGTATAACATAGTCAAAGAAATCAAGCTCAATTTCCATATCAGGCACTTAATTTTAAAATCAAATTTAACAAATGTGCATTAGTGACTAATGCAAATCATTATCGCATTCTATTAGTTTAGTGGGAGAGTTTTCAGTTTTCTTCATGAAAATTCTCCCATTTTTTACCCATACAAATTTATATTCATGTTCATGTCCAAATTGCTTAGCTTTCCAAAGCAGTTGACTGTAACAACTTGTTAGACATTCATTAATAAATATTTTCCTATTTCCATTTACTCTTATAACATCTTTATTATTAAATAGTCATTTATTTTGTATCCATTTATCACCTTGAAACTTTTCTATGAACTTTATTATAAGTTTTTGCTTAGTGGGGTAACCCTTTTTAGGCGCGTTTCGCTTACAGCGTGAGTGCCTATTATCGTCTGTCCGCATGTTCGTTCTCGGCTACTACTGAACGGATTTTCATGAAATTTTATATTAAGGACTTTCAACAAAATATAATAAGAAAATCGTAAAAATGAATCACGTACAACAATCAGGGATACCACTTTACGGGTGACAAAAAATAAAATTTTCGTCATATCTCGTAAAGTGTTGCTCATATCAAAATATCTTTCAAATAAAAGTTGTAGAACTGATATAGATGAGTACTTCCTTTCCCATACATTTTTATAGTAGAAGTATCCGTTATCGAGAAAATTAAACATAAACGTCTCAAATGGAGTTGAACAAAATTTCCTGCATGGTTACTTCTTCATTGTTGCTAACATAAACAATCTCACAAACAAACGTTTAATTTCCTTACGTGTGCATGCAATATTTTAAAATAGGAAGAAAATGGATTATTTATGATGAAAAGAACTTTAAAACGCTATTTCCTTTACGTACAGGTATATAATTTCTTCCTAATACTCCATTGCACTAAACTCGCCCATTTGTGATACGTTGTACACTTTCCTAACTTGTTTACTTTCTCATACGAAGTATCGAGAAAGTGTTGTTTTCGCGAAAAAATTCGACCTCGACATTTTTACGGAAATATACATTTTAGGTGTCGCTGAATCCGAAAAAGTGGTTTTCGTAATGCCGTCCGTCTGTTTGTTACTGGCGCTGGAGCCTACACGGTAGAGAGAAAATGAATGAAATCTCGTACTTAGACATTTTATCATACTGAGCAGAGTATATGTAGAAATGGTTGACATTGATCAATAATTAAGAGTAGTTTATTCTACGCATTTTTAACACCAATCCGATTTTCTCGAAAACGGCTCTAACGATTTTGATAAGATTTCGTAGTTACTTGAGTATACGTCTTCAGCAACACTACGTATTTCATTTTTCTCGATGAATGAAAAAAGGCTAGTTTATTCTTGGGGAACTTTAACAAAAATTGGATTTTCTAAAAACAGGCTAATACGATTTTCATTTTCTAAAGATAACTGAACGACGCATTAGTATCCATATATGAGAAAGTTTGCACAATGTATGCTGTACCAATTTTTTTGATTACATAGGCATCAATGACATTATCACTCCTATTCTCTATTTGGAGGGATGAACTGAGTTTCTTTACAAACTCCTTAACTTGCAAAGGAGGCACATCGTTATCGCTAAAACTCACTACTTCCAACTGATTCTGAAGCTCATTTTGTTGAAGAAGATTTAGTTTTCTGGTCAGAAATTCAGTTTGCTCTTCACTTTTTACTTTCTCATACGAAGTATCGAGAAATTATTTTTTTCGCGAAAAAATTCGACTTCGACATTTTTACGGAAATACACGTTTTAGGTGTCGCTGAATCCGAAAAAGTGGTTTTCGCAATGCCGTCTGTCTGTTACTGGCTCTGGAGCCTAGGCAGAAGAACGAAAACGAATGAAATCTCGTACTTAGGCATTTTATCATACTGAGCAGAGTATTTGTAGAAATGGTTGACATTGATGAATAATTAAGAGTAGTTTATTCTACGCATTTTTAACAACAATCCGATTTTCTCAAAAACGGTTCTAAGGTTTTTGATCAAATTTCGTACAGTTACTTGAGTTTACGTCTTTAATAATACTGTATAGTTCATATTACTTAAAAAATGAGTATAAGGCTAGTTTATTCAAGGCAACTTTAACAATAACTCGATTTTCTCAAAAACGGCTATAACGATTTTGCTCAAATGTCGTACAGTTACTTGATTTTACGTCTTCAATAATACTACATATTTCATTTTTCTCAATGAATGAATATAAGGCTAGTTTATTCTTGGGCAACTTAAACAAAATTGGATTTTCTAAAAACAGACTAATACGATTTTCATTTTCTAAAGATAACTAAACGACGCATTAGTACCTATATATGAGAAAGTTTGTACAATGTATGTTGTACCGATTTTTTTAAGTTCAGATTTCAAATCTCTAATAGTTTCCATTAGTTCTCTAATTAATTCATTCTTTTCCTTATTGTCATCAACCTGAGAATCATACTTATCACTCAGAAAACACAACGAAGCTTTTATCTCTGCAAGGTCATTCTTCATATGCAAGAGGTTTCCTACCGCAGATGTATCTCTGAGATTCAGCTCCGTTCTTCTTTCAGCATCCGGCGTTGAGCAGCTAGGCAAGCGATGTCCCTTCTTGCAGTCGATACATCTCCAAGAATTCTTCTTAGAAGTAGACTTCGCTGTCCAAATAGACTCGCTAAGTCCAGAGCATTCACAAAGTAAAGAATGATTACATCCTTTACATAACACATTCACACCGTCAGCGGGGAATTTCTGTGAACATTTAAAACAGTCCATCTTCGCACTTTACTTGTAAGGCACTCGTTAAGATGGCGATCACAATGTCAACAAACCGGTTATTGGTATTCTTTGACCAAAGTTTGAGTAATTGCTCGTAGATAACATTCAATCTCATAGTATATATAATCAAAATTTAATAGGAACAGAAATTAAAGATCGGCAAGCTGCTAAAATGCGATAAAACGTAGATTAAATTAGGCAGAGTATCACATGGTGACCATACGCTCAGTAGTAGCAGTAATTAGGTTTTTAGGTGCGTCAACAGCTAAGGTTATATTGCACCGTCAAATTCTCTTACAGAAAATCAACATACATCACAACATCCATGCCCGAAGCGGGATTCGAACCCGCGACCTTTGGGTTATAAGGCAGGCGCACTGACTACCAGTCTAACCGGGCCGGCCCATACGCTCAGACAAAACAAAATGATATGTTATCTTATTCAACAAATCGGTACAACATACATTGTACAAACTTTCTCATATATGGGTACTAATGCGTCGTTCAGTTATCTTTAGAAAATGAAAATCGTATTGGCCTGTTTTCAGAAAATCCAATTTTTGTTAAAGTTGCCCAAGAATAAACTAGCCTTATATTCAATCATTGAGAAAAATAAGATACGTAGTATTATTGTAGATGTATACTCAAGTAACTGTACGAAATTTGATCAAAATCATTAGAGCCGTTTTTGAGAAAATCGAATTATTGTTAAAGTTGCCTACAATAAACTAGCCTTATATTCATTTTTTGAGTAATATAATATACAGTATTATTGAAGACGTAAACTCAAGTAACTATACGAAATTTCATCAAAATCGTAAGAGACGTTTTCGAGGTCGAATTTTTTCGCGAAAACAATACTTTCTCGATACTTCGTATGAGAAAGTAAAAACATTAAACATTACTAAACATTTCATTCACAGAATGCAGCACTCAAAATCAAATAGGTGAAAAGACTATCACAGGTCAAATTTTTCAAACTTTACTTGGAAATTTTAAAGTAAATATTGCACATCTACTTTTTGAAAAGGCAATTAATAACAATAATAATAATTTATTTACGGGATATAACCATTTGCAAGACTTACAATAAAAGGAAAATGAATTTTTGTTCCAATAGTAGCTGGTAACATCAATAATACAATAGTAGTCAATATCATGTAAAATGCAAGTTTAAATCATACAAATAATATGTGCATTAAAACAGACCAACTAAAAAAAATTGGTACAACATACATTGTACAAACTTCCTCATATATGGGTACTAATGCGTTGTTCAGTTATCTTTAGAAAATGAAAATCTTATGAGCGTGCTTTTAGAAAATCCTATTTTTGTTCAAGTTCCCCAAGAATAAACTAGCTTTTTTTCATTCATTGAGAAAAATGAAATATGTAGTATTGTTGTAGACGTATACTCAAGCAACTGTACGAAATCTGATCAAAATCTTTAGAGCCGTTTTTGAGAACATCGAATTGCTGTTAAAGTTGTCTAGAATAAACTAGCCTTATATTCATTTTTTGAGAAATATAAACTATATAGTATTATTGAGGACGTAAACTCAAGTAACTGTACGAAATTTGATCAAAATCGTTAGAACCGTTTTTGAGAAAATCGGATTGTTTTTAAAAATGCGTAGAATAAACTACTCTTAATTATTCATCAATGTCAACCATTTCTACATATACTCTGCTCAGTATGATAAAATGCCTAAGTACGAGATTTAATTCATTTTCGCTCTACCGTCTAGGCTCCAGCGCCAGTAACAGACAGACAGACGGCATTGCGAAAACCACTTTTTCGGATTCAGCGACACCTAAAACGTATATTTCCGTAAAAATTTCGAGGTCGAATTTTTTCGCGAAAACAACACTTTTTCGATACTTCGTATGAGAAAGCAAAAATATGTATATATATAAAATACTAATCAGTAAGTTAACAATAAAGATTTGATTCATACAAATTAATCATAAGAATAATTAAAGACATAACAATTTAGAAATATACATGAAGAATAATTTTTAATCTGTCAGCAATTTGAGTGAATTTCAATAATATAAGTCATATAAATTACATAAAATTGTATAAAAAAACACCAGTGAGAAAATTTGTAATTTATAACTAATCAGAAAGTCTTTTTAACTTGTATTTAAAAGACAATAATGAGCTATTGAATATATCCATATCACTACATTTGGTATTATAGTCGCTCATCTCTCTGGATATTGGTGAATAATAAGAATAATTAGTAGCAGAATAGGGTATGTTGAAAATCATACTATATCTAGCGATTCTGTTGGGAATTCTAAATGATACTTGTTCTAACAAAAAAAAGCAATTTATATAATTATTTAATAAACGGTATAAAAATAATAAACCTGCAGATTTTTTGCGGAAATATAATGTTTGTAATTCCAGAACATCCATGAGTCTATCGTATTTAAATTCTTCCATATTACCCACAAGTTTTAAACAATCTACTCTAAAGAATTTACATTGTACACTTTCAAGAATTAAAATATAAGTGTTGTAATATGGTGCCCACAATGGAGAACAATATTCAAGAATGGATCTTACCAGTGAACAGTATAAAACAATAAACGCTTGAATAATATCAAAATCCTTTGTGACACGATAAATGAAACCTAGCATTTTATACGCTTACAATATTATTGAGTCTATATGTGTGTTGAAACATAAGTTGGAATCAAATTGTATGTCTAGGTCAGAAATACTGCTAACCCTAGATATAGTACTTTGGTCAAGTCTGTACTCATAGTGTATAAAATTTTTTGTTCTATTGTATGTCATTACATAACACTTTTCACATTCAAATCCATGTAATTTATTTTACATGTTTCTTATAATATACAGGCAACACTGTAGATCCCATCAATCATTTATTGTGTCTATTTTGTGGAAAAGTTTCATATCATCTGCATATAGTAAATAATTAATTGGCTGCATCTCACAGCCTATATCATTTATGAACATTATAAACAATAATGGGCCAAGGTGAGAACTCTGGGGCACCCCTGATGTAGCGATAAATGTATTTTATTTTGCATTATTAAACCAATTTGTTTTCAGCGTGCCGAAATCATAAAGAATCACCCTTCAAAGTTCAGGAAACAAAAATGCTGTCGAACAGTGATATCTGTGAAAAAGTTGTTGCCATTATGCAACACATTGCGCTAGGGAGTGCCCTGAAATTGAAACGGGAAAATAACCAACTTTTTAAAATAAATTTAAATTAATATTTTATTACACACGTTTGTTTATTTACATTTAAGTTGAAATAAGTGAAAGACATTAACATTTTAGTGGTTTAATTATATGTCCATATATGTTTCAATGTTTAAATGAGTAATCCTAAATTTGACTTTTATTCATCGACATCATATTTTGAGGTATACATGTGTAGTACATCCTTTTTTCCTGTATTTTAATATGGTGTCATATTCTTTTGTTTTTCTGTAATTTATATTTGCATTTTTTAAATTTGGTAAATCACGCTTTTTTGTAAATTTTGAATTATAGAGGTTCTTCGTAATTCGAAATGATTTTTCTTTGGTCCAGTGAATTTCGAATTAACCAGGTTTTACTGTATTACGTATATGGAGAAAGTAAAAATAATGAAAGCATACAGTCGATTTTATTGTGTTATTTTAATGGGAGATGTAAATGCCATCCATTGTAATCGAACTCAGCACTTTTTTCGAGATTTTTTTCGTCACTACTTTATCACATGTGAATCGAGCATTCTTGCCAAATTTAGAGTATCTATCTCTATTTTCTCTCGAGTTATCGATAGAGGGGGTGGTTAGCAATGTTACGGTCGCGGGTTTGAATCCTGCCGAGGTCATGTCAAAATAAAAATATCATTATTCTCATTTTTTCTAGCGAGCGGGTTTAGCGTTACATCCGACAAACAAACCAACCTACAGATCCCGGAAAATTTCTATAGAAGTTGTGAGCTATATAAACATAGGGGCATTCGGTGTATGTTTGGTGCAGTAGAGTATATATCGCTTGGCAAAAGAGCGTGGGGAGTTTGATACATCTAGGGAGGAATATGTTATAGCGGCAGTCAATGCAAATTGGGTGGCATAAATCAGGGGGTAATTTCGTGTTTTGGGTGGTCTATATCGAAGGGGCAATCAAGTGATTGATGGTCGTATATATATATTAGGCCCTAATAATTAGGGGTTTGTTGTGCAAGTTGGGTGGCATATATTCCAGCTGATTTTTTATGCGTTTTTGGTGGCACACACTCACACGCACTCCCTCACACTCTCTCACACACACACACCCTCACACACACACACAACCACACACACACACAACCTCACAAACAGACACACACAACCTCACACACACAACCACACACACACACAAAACCGCGCACACACACACAACCTCCAGACACACAAACCTCCACACATACACAACCTCCACACATACAAGCTCATACACAGAACCTCACACACACACAACCTCACACACACCACACAAACATCATCTCATTCACCCAACACATGACATTCACGCATTTATAGGCAGTCGTTTTCGCTCATTCACTCACTCACGTACACATCCCTTCACGTACTTTTTTATTAATATTTATATCATGAAATACATGTCACATTTGTGAATACTCTACCTAAGATGCGCAGCATCATGGTAGCCGGATGCTCCCTAACTGTCTTATATAATTTAGTACGGTCACTTTCACTGTCTTTTCACATGTTTGAAGTATATATCCCTCGACCAATGAATTGCGGCCGAGGTCATCCTCTTCCTCAGTGCCCCTATCTTTCCTTTGTGGATGCGTAGCCGGGTGAGGACCACGTCGTTCCTCGGGTCCCACGATCCCAAGGATCCAACGACTATGGCCCCCAGCCTCACCTCCGTCCTGTATCCGCCTCGGACGCGTAGCCTCTCTGCCAGGTCCCAGTACTTCTCCATTTTTACGGCTCTTGAGACTCGGAGGGCCACCCGTCGGTTCTCAAAAGGGACGGTGATATCTATGATATGCACCGTCCCCCCAGGAACCTCCCGGATGACTAAGTCCGGCCACAAGAGAGAGTCGTCGCCTGTCACTTCCCACGACGGTGGGAGGGCCTCGATGAGGACGGCGTTGTGCCTCCCTATCCTCTCCTGGCGGTGCGATTGGCAAGAGTTTAGGACGTGGGAGAGTGTCTCGTCACCTTCTCCACGCCTCCTGCACGACACGTCCTCCCTACGTGCACTTCCTCGCATTGCTGCGAAAAGGGGGAGGACGTTCAATCGTGCCCGGTGTATAAAATGCCAGTCGCACAGCCTCGTGAATTCCCCGGACCGCAGGAAGTGGCTGCTAACATTGCTGACAGGGACAGCCTCCATCACCCGCCCTTGGTCCGGTTTCACGGCGAGGCGCCGTCTTGTACCCTCCCACACTGCGTCGTGGAGTATCTTCGTGAGACGGTTGCGTGCCGAGGCGGGAACGATGATGCATGCCATCTCCGGAGTTGGGTGCCGCACCCGCAGAGAGATCTCCCTCCTGGCCGTGCTCCACTCCCACTGAAGGCCGCAATGGGGGCCGAGGGATTTCGTGGCCCTCCTCGTGCAGCTCCATGTGGATGCCACGCCTCTCACATCTTTCTTGAGACGGCCCTCCGAAGACCCCGAGAGATACCTGCATAGGATCCCTCTATCCGGCGCCGCCGTCGTTCTTCCCAGCTTTTTGTGGACCGCGTCCCGGAGGCCGTACCATGCGGCATCGCGGACGAAAGGATCCTTGCAGGTAAGCATGCGAAAGACGTGGACTACGGTGAGGATGCTGCTCTCCACGGGGAGGGGCATGTATGCCCCGCCACCGAGGTACGTTGGGAGGTTCATCATCTCCCTACTTGCCCATAACGGAAGCATGAGCCAGGTCCTCACCGCCTTTTGGATGACCGCGTCGGTCGCCGCGAGCGCCTTCACAGGAACCGCCGACATCCGCAGGGGAAACGTCATTCTCGGCAGGAGAAAGGTCCCGAGAGCCTCTATCTTCTGCCAAGGTAGGAGGCCACTGCCCGAGAGAGAGAGTCTAGGTCCCGCCGTTGCGTTTCCATTGTCGCTGTTGGAGTCGTCTCCAGCTTAAACCCCGTAGGGCCACCTAGACACGGGTAGGACTCCCCTTCTCTCAGAGAGCGCATTGCCTCCCCCTGGACCGCGAAGGACGTCTCCTGCACCTTCCTCCTTCCCCTGCGGAAATCCAGGTGCAGGCTCGCGCACTTCCTCGCCTTAAACGAGAGCCCGCACCAGTCCGCTGCACTGCTGGCGGCGAACAGAAGGCTCCGCAGCATCCCGGCGCTCCTGGCGATGAGGACGAGGTCGTCGGCATAGGCGAAGACACACATGGTGGTAGGGCCAAAGGAGTAGCCCGCCGTCGCCCGTTTGAGAAGCAGCGCCCGGAGTAGCGGCTCCACGGAGAGGTTGAAAAGTAGTGGGGAGAGGGGCTCCCCCTGCCTCACTCCGCACTTGAGGAGGATTCGCTCGGAATTCTCCTCTTTCAACGTCACCTCCGTGGCCGCCCTTTCATACATATTCTGTATGAGGCCCAGCATCCTCCACGGCATCGCCATCCCTCGCAGGACCCTGAGGATGTGATGGTGAGGCACCGATCCGAAAGCGTCCGCGAGATCTAGCCATGCGACGGCTATCTCCCGCTCGTTCCTCCGTGCATCCTCCAACGCGGCCTGCAGCATAGAGTTGTGTTCAAAACAACCCTCCCTTGCGGGCATGAACCCCTTCTGCACTGGGAAGGAGAGACGTTTGCCCCGGAGCGCCCATGCCGATATCCTATCTGCCAATATTCCCGAGAAGATTTTACACACGGTTGGCCCCAGGGCGATGGGCCTCCATTTGTTGATGTCCTTTCTCTCCCCTCCCTTGTGCAGAAGGACGGTCCGTGAGACCTTCCACTCCCTGGGGATCCTTCCCAGAGAGAGACATCGATTAAAGATGGCCGCTAGCACACTCCCGTCTGGGTCTACCTTTTTCCAGGACTCATATGGGTCGCCATCCGGTCCCGGCGCCGTTTTTCTCGTCTTGCTTAGGCGATGGAGAACTTCCCTGGAGGAGATGGGGCGGCAGAGTGTGTCAGCCTCTCTTTCTGTGGTTTCGTGTCTCATCTCGGGGATTGAGGCCTGCGGATGGTTTAATTGAATAGGGGGAGCGTCTTTGGCAAAGTGTCGCGTCACCTCCTCGACTGCGATATCGCACTTCTCCGGTGCCGCTGCTGCAATTTTCCGGAAGGCGGCTCCTTTGTTTACTTTGTATAAAAACTGGAGCTTCGCCTTATCCGGGATCTGCGTCTCTCCATGCTGGCGCACGTGGTTACGGAGCGGGGTATGTGCGGCCGCTTCTTCCGTCACCTCCGCGACTATCTCCTCGAATGCCGAGTCCTCTTCCTCTCCAAGGATTCCCAACGGGATAAGCCACACCATTTGTTTTTCCGTGGGGGCTACCTCTGGGGTCCTTGGCAGAGACTTTCCCTTTGATTTGAGGAGGGATGCGTGGACGGTGGCGGAGGCGGAACGCAGGTCCTCCCTCGGACGTTCTGCGCCTTTCCTTACGCGGGGTGGCGGAGGAATCGAGGGGCGCTCCGTTACCTCCTCGTCTACCACATCGGGAGCCGCGACCCTGGGTAGAAGCCCCTCCCCGGATGGGTCCAAGCCGGTTGGGGCTGCTCGGGGACCTGCCGGAGGAACCGCGGTGGCACTGGAGCGATCGGGTTCCACATTGGCATTGTGTTACCCTGCCATTCCTCCATGCAGGGATGCTGCTGCCACGGGTGCGGGGGAGCAGCATGTTGGACTTCCCTCGCTTCGGGGGCGGCGTCCAGGATGCTATGGCGCCGGCGAATAGATCGATTGCGGCGCTGGTGGTGGGAATGTTTGGAATGGGAGCGGCGGTGCCGAGAGTGGGAGCGGTGGTGCCGAGAGTGGGAGCGGCGGTGCTGGGAATGGGGGCGATGGTGTTGCCTGGAAAGAGATCGGTTGCGTCTCCGGGGCGAGAGGCGGTGGAGTCCCCTACGCGGGGAGTGATGACGTCGCCTTTGCGGCGAGCAGTATCGCCGCCTTGATGGCGATTGGTGCGGCCTCCCGCGCTGT
This sequence comes from Uropetala carovei, assembly GCA_036926305.1. NCBI lineage: Eukaryota > Metazoa > Arthropoda > Insecta > Odonata > Petaluridae > Uropetala > Uropetala carovei. The sequence goes on from JAXCHB010000174.1 coordinate 2,149,686, forward strand.
GAATGCTGGTCGCGAGCACCGCGGTGTCTAGGCGGCGGAGAGGGAGGCCTCAGTAGTAGTTGAGACCGGGGATGAGGATGCTGCGGTCGATCTTCCCGTCGCTGTCTTCTCGCTAGAATCTCGTCCGCCTCCCTTCGCGGCGTCTCTTCCACCTCTCTGAGCTCGGCTATTCTCCGTCGTTCCTCATGCCGGCGTTCATTTCTCCGCTGCCATTATCCTCGCTGGACGTCACCATTTCTGTTCGCGCGTGTAGGCGATTGAGTGATGCGAGGAGCAGCATTAGGAGGAGCACTAGAAGGGGCGTTCGGCGGGGCGCATTGTGGGGGGGGGGAGGGGGAGCACTAGGGGGAGAAGAACCACTAGGGGGAAGTGAAGAAACGATATGTGTAGGAGAAGAAACACTAATGGGAGGAGATGGACCACTCGAAGGGCAAGAAAGGCCACTCAGGGGAACACTGGGCGGAAGAGAGAGAGCACTCGGAGGAGGAGAGGGAACACTTGCCTGGATGCAGAGCGATGGAGAGGAAAAAGATTCCTCTGTCTGGCAACCGACCGAGGAGGTCCGCGGAAGAAGAGACCCGGAGTGAGGGAGGCTGCGTGGTCGGTGGGGTGGGAGCTTGATTCGCCTTCCTTTGTCGTGCTTTCTTACTATTGCTGGTTGTACTGGTGGGATTAATGACTCCTTGCCGCACGAGATTATCCCACTCATTTATGGCCCAGACATCCATGGGCGATAGAGATTTTGAATTTACAACGGGAGTTGCATCCATTTTAGCTGTAGCTGTACTCCTTAGTCGTGGACCTTGCGAGATTACGGGGGAAACACGTGGATCCCATTCTTCGCCATTCGGGCTCGGTATTGTAAGTAATATATGCACGTGCAGAATGGTATGCCAAGAAGTCTACAGTATAAGAGTAGTTTTTGCGTCTTACGGAGAGGAACTTATCTACTTCCCCGAGGGTTTTCGGTGTGGATTCCTTCCAGACTTAAAACTACCGTAATATTAGGCTATGACTACTTAAAATAACATACACTGCACATACCTTATTTTTCACCGATGTCCTGTTTGTCCTTCGGCACGCTGGGACACTTTCACTTCACTCCAAGATCCTCTACGCCAGGTAAGGTGCTGGGACATCAAAAGAAATTTTCTCATTCTATTGTTACCGTAATATCCTCAGGCTATCTTAACCCATCGATACGGCTAAAGCGACCGCGTAAATTAATATTCCAATTAATCTTCTTCTAGATACTTCTCAATCTATAACGTAGCAGCGAAATTAGTTGAACCATGTTTTCATCATTTGATAATTCCTTTATATCAACCTACAAATCATTCATTGCATTATTTATCCTCTTCTCTGGTCACATTAGCAGGTATGACATGCTCCCATGGCGGCGAGCTCTTATGGGTGCCAAATTTGAAATCCTCGTTCGCTTGCGTGTTTCGGATACCGTTGTCCTAGCCTGGTTGATGTAGGATGGGCTTGGTTGGGCAAATCGCAAAATTCGACGCACGATGCGTACAGGATCCCTCATGTAATTACACATACCTCATATGATGGAAAGGTATTAAAAACGTAAAAACAATGTATCGCAGGAAAATGAATGGCGATGTTAACATAAAACTGAGCCATCAATATTTTCATTCATATCACTGTTTTTTGACATATTTATTAATCTTCCTTTGATTTGAGACCGTATTGTATTTTGAAATATGACATGAAATCGAATAATTTCGCCATTCTTTGACTACACTGTCATCTACATCAATACATGTCATAACGTTATTCGTGTAAAGCAAGCGCTCTGAAGGCCTCTTTGCGAGCTCAAGGAGTCTCTACTCGTCATCATCTTCTCTCTCGATCGCTGGAGTTTCTTTGGGATCATTCGAATCTTAGCGATTGCTAGAACATCCATTGAATTGTCAGGAAGTTGCTACTATGCAATATTCGAAATGTGCTGGATGGTGAGACATTTGGTTAGTTAAACAGAAAAACATTTCTTTCTTCAGAACATGCTATTAGCTAATTACAGGTTTTTTGGAAAGTGCAAATGATTTATTGTATTAGCAATTCCACTTCTTGTTAACAATAAAATACAAACACCAAAAACAAGCTAGGGAAATACGGCGAAAGTAGATATTATAAGAAATATTATATTAATATGTTATAAGAAATGTTAGAAGAAATATTATTCTCTACAAATTTGGTCCTTACGAAGTTTACTAATAACGACGTTTTTAAGGAGATGTTTGACGGAAACCGAAAAAACCGATTATTTATAAATAATTCCTAAATAATAACAGCTATGGAAAATTGTTTCAACTGAAAGTTGTAGTAAATTATATTCTCTATAATCTTTGTATAGAATCGTATATATAATAATGATGTTTTAATGGAGGTGTTTCGTCTAAACTGAAACGGGTTACGAATAAACCTCGACTTCCGGTTAACCGTTATTGTTGAAAAACTTATCAGCTCTTCGTACTCATACCAAAGTGTTATATATGTAATTTGGTGTTAACATGGCAAGTAATTTTAGTTAGAGCGCCCACAATTGCATACATCCACACACACACAAATACATCACTCCGAAAATAGTCTAAACGTGTTCTAGGGACCTCAAAACGTGTATTTCCGTTGAAATGCTGAAGTCGATTTTTTTCGTGATCACAACAGTAAAAAAGTAAAGAGCAAAATATCTCCGAAACGGATGGTTCTACGAAAATTTGTTTCAAACAAAACTTGGAAGAAATATTATTCTCTACAACTTTGGTCCTCACGAAGATTAGCAATAACGATGTTTTTAAGGAGAAAACCGAAAAACCGGTTGTTTATAAATAACTCCTAAACAATAACTACAATAGAAAATTGTTTCAAATGAAAGTTGTAGAAAATTACATTCTCTATAAAGTTTGTATAGAATTGTAAATACAGTAATGATATTTAACGAACAAATATCGCAAAAACCGAATCGGGTTTCGAATAAACCTCGACTTCCAGTTATCCGTTATTGTCGAAAAACTAATCAGTTCTTTATACTCATGTTACGTTGTTATATATGAAGTTTGGTAACGATATGGCGCGTACTTTTTGAGTTAGAGCGCCCACACTAACATACACACACATACTCACAGACATTCCCAAAATAGCCTAAACGTGTTCTACGGACCTCAAAACATGTATTTCCGTTGAAATCTCGAAGTCGATTTTTTTCATGAATACAATACTTTCGCATTACTACGTATGGAGAAAGTAAAAAGGAACAGCATGGTTTTAAACCTTGTCTATCCACGTTAACCAACTTATTAACTTTCCATAATTTTATTACTTTGGCATTTGAAAATCACCAACAAGTTGACACTATATACCGAGATTTTTCTAAAGCATTTGATAACGTAAATCACACTGTGTTATTGGTAAAACTTGAGGAATTGGGCATCTTTGGTAAGATGCTTCATTGGATTAGAAGCTATTTAATTAATAGAAAATTGGTGGTAAAGGTTAATAATGCAAAATAAAATACATTTATCGCTACATCAGGGGTGCCCCAGAGTTCTCACCTTGGCCCATTATTGTTTATAATGTTCATAAATGATATAGGCTGTGAGATGCAGCCAATTAATTATTTACTATATGCAGATGATATGAAACTTTTCCACAAAATAGACACAATAAATGATTGATGGGATCTACAGTGTTGCCTGTATATTATAAGAAACATGTAAAATAAATTACATGGATTTGAATGTGAAAAGTGTTATGTAATGACATACAATAGAACAAAAAATTTTATACACTATGAGTACAGACTTGACCAAAGTACTATATCTAGGGTTAGCAGTATTTCTGACCTAGACATACAATTTGATTCCAACTTATGTTTCAACACACATATAGACTCAATAATATTGTAAGCGTATAAAATGCTAGGTTTCATTTATCGTGTCACAAAGGATTTTGATATTATTCAAGCGTTTATTGTTTTATACTGTTCACTGGTAAGATCCATTCTTGAATATTGTTCTCCATTGTGGGCACCATATTACAACACTTATATTTTAATTCTTGAAAGTGTACAATGTAAATTCTTTAGAGTAGTTTGTTTAAAACTTGTGGGTAATATGGAAGAATTTAAATACGATAGACTCATGGATGTTCTGGAATTACAAACATTATATTTCCGCAAAAAATCTGCAGGTTTATTATTTTTATACCGTTTATTAAATAATTATATAAATTGCTTTTTTTTGTTAGAACAAGTATCATTTAGAATTCCCAACAGAATCGCTAGATATAGTATGATTTTCAACATACCCTATTCTGCTACTAATTATTCTTATTATTCACCAATATCCAGAGAGATGAGCGACTATAATACCAAATGTAGTGATATGGATATATTCAATAGCTCATTATTGTCTTTTAAATACAAGTTAAAAAGACTTTCTGATTAGTTATAAATTACAAATTTTCTCACTGGTGTTTTTTTATACAATTTTATGTAATTTATATGACTTATATTATTGAAATTCACTCAAATTGCTGACAGATTAAAAATTATTCTTCATGTATATTTCTAAATTGTTATGTCTTTAATTATTCTTATGATTAATTTGTATGAATCAAATCTTTATTGTTAACTTACTGATTAGTATTTTATATATATACATATTTTTGCTTTCTCATACGAAGTATCGAAAAAGTGTTGTTTTCGCGAAAAAATTCGACCTCGAAATTTTTACGGAAATATACGTTTTAGGTGTCGCTGAATCCGAAAAAGTGGTTTTCGCAATGCCGTCTGTCTGTCTGTTACTGGCGCTGGAGCCTAGACGGTAGAGCGAAAATGAATTAAATCTCGTACTTAGGCATTTTATCATACTGAGCAGAGTATATGTAGAAATGGTTGACATTGATGAATAATTAAGAGTAGTTTATTCTACGCATTTTTAAAAACAATCCGATTTTCTCAAAAACGGTTCTAACGATTTTGATCAAATTTCGTACAGTTACTTGAGTTTACGTCCTCAATAATACTATATAGTTTATATTTCTCAAAAAATGAATATAAGGCTAGTTTATTCTAGACAACTTTAACAGCAATTCGATGTTCTCAAAAACGGCTCTAAAGATTTTGATCAGATTTCGTACAGTTGCTTGAGTATACATCTACAACAATACTACATATTTCATTTTTCTCAATGAATGAAAAAAAGCTAGTTTATTCTTGGGGAACTTGAACAAAAATAGGATTTTCTAAAAGCACGCTCATAAGATTTTCATTTTCTAAAGATAACTGAACAACGCATTAGTACCCATATATGAGAAAGTTTGTACAATATATGTTGTACCAAAATGATAACGCAATCTGATTTGCGACTTATTACTCCAAAAGGTTGCTACTATGTATTAAAAAATGCATCAGTTCAAAAATAAATTACTGTAGAAGCCACAAGCACAAAACTCTGACATTTTTGTGAATAAACGGGAAAAAGCGGAAATTTTTTAAATTGAAAATGACATAACTCTCCGAAAATAAATCGTAAAAAATCTTGGTAAGCGTAAATTTGAAGCTTACTTTCCCTACTTTAAAGTATTTTTTCAAGAACTGAATTACGATTATTTGTTAAAAAGTTATTAGCATTTGAAGCACCGAGATGCGCATGGCTCGAAGAGTCCACGGTTAGATTCGTCGCCGCTATAACCACCGCTAGGCTGCGACGCAATCAATCCGTAGTCTTCTCAGCTCACGCATTGTGCCGCATCAAATGCAATAAGTTTTCAATAAATAATCAAAAATAAGTGTTTTTCTGTTGTCCAGTGAATTATTCTTCATCAAATATTCTTTTAAGTATTAAAATTATTTTTGCACATTGAAAACAAAAGTAGATTTTTATTCCTCAAAGAAATGTAATAGGTATAGATGATATTTATTGTCATGATAATTATATAAACTGCATCATTGAGTTCGATAACGACAATTCTATAAAATATATTAAAGGTTAATATTCTAACATCGAAAATATTTCAATATTATAACGTAGAATAAAATAAGGTAAATCTCTCTAGTAGAATCATAATCTTACACCGATATATCTTACTTTGATTAAAAGAGCGATGTCGCGTTCGCGACTTTCTTTGCTTTCTTAATCGAAAAATATTTCCATAACACTGTTATGCACATACGAAATATATGCGGGAAGGCTAAACAGAAACTAGGATTCATCAAACGCATAGTAGGTAAAAGTGAGGAAAAAGTCAAAGAGACATGTTACTTCTCGTTAGTAAGACCGCTATTAGAGTACGCGTCGAGCATATGGGATCCGTACGTGAAAGGATCAATCTCAGAGTTAGAAAGAGTGCAGCGAAAAGCCGCTAGATGCGTCAAAAATTGTTACTATAGAAACAAAAGTGTTACAGCCTTGATACAGGACTTAGGATGGGAATCACTAACTGAGCGCCGATCACGCTCTAGGTTAAAACTTCTTGAAAGATTTAGAACGCATATATTCTCCAGCGATGTCGAAGAAATAATAAGAGCGCCAACTTATATTGGTAGAATGGACCATCCTCTCAAAATAAGAGAGATAGCCTGTAGGACTGAGAGGTATAAAGGCTCGTTTTTCCCTAGAACGATAGCTGAGCAGAACAGAAGTTACGACGTAGAGTGATACTATACATTATTATGCGCTTTACCTTGGTGCTATTGCACCCCCTGCCACACACCATTGCGGTGGCTTGCAGGGTGAACTATAGATATAGATATAAACACAATTTTTGTTCCCTTAAAAATCTTAGGTGATTCTGAGCTTTTTTATGCTGAATCCGAATCTACTTTTAAAATTTTTGTATCACGTATATATTTCGAGAAATGAGAGTAGTTGTACTTACTCCGTGATGATGGTGAAATTGTGCCTAATCTCGCATCAGCTATTCGACCAGTTCCACATTCTGTTGACTTACCAGTGCCAAGACCACCAGCAAATTCAGATTTGGAGAGCAGAGATGAAGAGCCGATGTTTGTAGAAAAAAATAGTTATGATACAGATTTTGAAGCTGATGATTCAAAAAGCCCCCATTAATTACTCAATCAGAGTTAAACGATCTTGTCATAGATCTCAATCTATCAAAAATTCAGGCAGAGCTTTTAGCCTCTCGCCTTCAAGGATGGAATCTTCTTGAAAAGGAAACCAAAGTAACTGCTTTTCGGAACCGCCAAAAAGACCAAATTTACGTTTTCTCAGAATGCGGCGAACTAACTTTCTGTAACGATGTAAATAGATTAATGAAATGCCTGGGACAAGATCATAAACCAGAAGAATGGCGACTTTTCATTGACTCATCAAAAATAAGTTTGAAAGCTGGACTTCTTCACAATGGTAACACTAAGCCATCCATCCCACTTGCACATTCAGTCAATATGAAAGAAACTTATAAAGATATGAAGTCCCTCTTAGAAAAAATTAATTATGATAAGTATAAATGGAATATATGTGGTGACCTTAAGGTAATAGGAATTCTTCTTGGATTACAAAGTGGATATACAAAATACTGTTGTTTTCTCTGTGAATGGGATAGTAGAGCGAAAAAGGATCATTACGTGAATGTTTAACGCCAGGAGAAAAAAATATTAAAAATAAACCATTGGTGAACCCACAAAAAGTATACTTGCCACCATTACACATAAAGCTTGGACTTATGAAAAACTTCGTGAAGGCAATGAATCGTGATGGTCCAGGTTTTCAGTACCTCCATAGTAAATTTCCAAAGATTAGCGAGTCCAAACTGAAAGAAGACATTTTTATTGGCCCTCAAATTAGGCAACTACTTTCAGACACAAAATTTGAAGAATCTTTAAACCAGAAGGAACGTGCTGCCTGGACTGGATTTAAGCAGGTTACAGAAATTTTTTTGGGAAAAGTGAAGTTTTCAAATTACGAAAATATTGTGGCAGTAATGCTACAGGCATATCATAATTTAGGTTGTAATATGTACCTTAAATTACATTTTCTGGATTCCCATCTGCATTTTTTTCCTGCCAATTTGGGCGAGGTCAGTGATGAACATGGAGAAAGGTTCTACCAAGATATTTCCACCATGGAACAATGATATAAAGGAAAGTGGAGTTCTTCCATGTTAGCTAATTATTGTTGGTGTCTCATCCGAGAAATTCCACAGTCATCCTACAAGACGAAGTGATCAGCCAAAATATTTTAGGTAAGAGAAGGCATATTTCACTTTTCTTATCGTAAACACAACTATGTTCATTTCTCAAAAAGTATACGCGATACAAAACTTTTAAAAACAGATTAGTATTCAGCACAAAAATGTCTATAAGAAACACATTTTAGCAAAGGAAACAAAAAAAACTTTTCATTTGTTGGACTGTGTATTCAACGGCACGTCTGGCATCCCGGGTATCTTAAGCTTTTAAAACATCCTCCTTAGATGGCAATGGCACATCCAACCTAGGATCGACGTTATCCACATCGTCTTCTTCCTCGCTATCACGCGCAACGGTTTTCGATTCGTCGATCGTGGGGTCATACACAACCGACGTAGCCAAGTCATTATCAAAGGAAACAAAGTCTCCGAAACTGACAGGTCCCAATACATTAATGTCGATTACTTCCTCCACTTCTGTACACTGGAACACTTCTGCCGGCTGCGAAGATAGCCCGCTTTTCTTAAAACAGTTGGCGATGGTTTGAGGAGTCACCAATTGCCACGCCGATGACAAGGCCCGGCACGCGTCTAAAATCGTCCATTTTCGTAAATTATCCTGCGAACATCCATTTGTAATTTGCACCAAGTATGACGACAGTAGTTTTTTTCTGTAGTGACTCTTTAAATTTTGAATGATGCCCTGGTCGAGTGGCCGCAGAACACTGGCTGTGTTCGGCGGAAAATACGGCAACTTAACATTGGGCGTATTTATCTGAGCCACATGGTGAGCAGAACAGTTGTCTAGTGTCAACAAAATTTTACGATTTTGCACCGCCACACGTTTTTACATTCTTATTAAAAAAAACTTTTGAATATGTCTGTTGTCATCCACACCTTTGTGTTATGCTCGTAAATTATCGGCAAATAATCACGATTAATACCTTTGAAACAGCGTGGGTTGCCATATTTTCCGATGATTACCAATTTTTCTTTATTCGGCCCATCCATATTTGTGCAGAGCACGGCGTGGCGGTGAGACGCTCCTGACTACGTTTGCTGCCGTGACATTTTTCGCCTCGGAGAGCCAAGTACGATCGGGCAACATTTTGAAAAAAAATGCGTTTCACCCATATGTCCTTGAGCGCGTACTTCTCCAAAAAATGTTTATTTCTTTGCAGCCAGGTCGTCACTTCCTCTTCGTTAATGTTTTGAGCATCGCCACATACTGCGAGACAAACAATATTGTGGCGTCTTTAAAACCATCCAACCACCCATTGGACGCTTTAAAATCTTCAATGTTCAAAGCGTTCGCAAGACTTCTTGATTTTTCAATGAGCATCGGGCTTGTCACAGGTAAATTCGCCGCTCGTACTTGTGAAAAAAAATCGGACAGTTCTTCTTCGAGGTCTTCGTTTTTCGCAGGCCGTGAACGCCGACGTGTAGCGTTCCATTTAAATTTATAAAAACTTTCTTCAATCTTCGCTCGATTCTTTAAAATTGTAGATAAAGACGAGTTCGGAATCTCATAGTTTGAGGCTAGCTTTCCTTTCGATTCTAACTTCTTGTCAATGTCCTGCAGCAAAGACATTTTTTCAGCAAGAGTAAGAGTCTTATATGCACCACGAACCGGAGCCATTGGAGGGTATATTTAAAAAAATATTTTATAGCAATAAATTTAAATAGTCTCTCTTGCAGTTATTAAGCTAAGAATATTATTTAAACAAGTAACTAACAATGATGAAAAATACAATCTAATACGAAAAAAACAACGAACCAAAGGAATATTGGAACTCAAACTCGCAAAACAGTAGATAAATTGAGAGGATGGACCGAATCTTGTGACAATACCCAACGCCCAGTCGGTATGATCACGATCGCACAATGTTTGTAAACCAGCCGACATGGTGCCAGAAATATATTCGTAAATTTCATTTAGTTTCTTTTTGGTAAGTTCTATTTTGAATTATGTCGACAAAAATGCGTTGATATTCCGAGAATCGGCCAAAAATATTTTTCGAATCAGGAATTATAGAGATTTTCGAATTATTGAAACACATTTGTATGAAATTGGCTTTTTCGGTCTTTCAAGTGTTAAAAAATTTCGAATTACGTCGAATTTCGAAATATAGAGGTTCGAATTAACCAGGTTTTACTGTATAGAGATAGTATTATTTTCATGAAAAAAGTCGACTACGGAATTTCAACCGAAATAACGTTTTGAGGTCCAAAGAACACGTTTAGACTATTTTCGGAATGATGTGTTTGTATGTGATCGTGTGGGTTCTAACTATAAAAGTACTTGCCATATCGTTACCAAATTTCAAATATAACACTTTGTTATGAGCATGAGGAGCTGAGTAGTTCTTAGACAATACCAGTTAACCGAAAGTTTAGGTTTATTCGGAACCCGATATATACATACATATATATATATATATATACACACAAAGGTCATAGATAATGTAATTTTCTACAACTTTCATTTGAAACAATTTTCCATAGCGGTTATTGTTTAAGAATTATTTATAAATAATCGGTTTTTTCGGTTTCCGTCAAATATATCCTTAAAAACGTCGTTATTGGTAATCTTCGTGAGGACCAAAGTTGTAGAGAATAATATTCCTTCCAAGTTTAGTTTGAGACAAATTTTCGTAGAACCATCCATTTCGGAGATAATTTGCTTTTTCTTAATTTGCAGTATACAGCGGCACCACCATGTAGCGGTGGATTATGTAAACATATTCAAAATTTAGGTAATTTACGGCAATAAGGATGACTGTATACTTTAACGGTACGGAATAATAATTTTGTCTTATAATGCTATTCATAAAAAGAATTTAAATATCTATACCCCAAATATGGAGAAAGTCATGTCTTGGCCACATCAGATTTTTAATAATGGTGTTTATGGTTGGGCTCATTTTTTCCACAAACAGATATTCAAAAATTTTTGCAAGAGAAGATTGAATAGTAATTGGCCTACAATTACTTACGTTACATTTATCACCTCTCTTATGAACAGGTACAATATAACTAATTTAAAACAATTCTGGAAATATTCCAGTACGAAGTGATTCATTAAATATTATATACAATGGATAGGCTAGTGTCTGACTACAATTTTTTAAAAGGATAGATGGGATATACATTTTTTTCGACTAATACAAGTTTTAAGTTCAGCAGTGAACCATTTTGGGGAACTTGAATTATTTATAAACAACTTAGGTGTAAATGCCTCAATGGCATCATAGACTATAGAATAAAAACTTGATACTGCATCATTTACATGAATATTGCACGACATACTAGGCCAATTTACAGTTTGTAAAGAATCTGTAAGAGAATCAAAATCACAATTTTTAAAATCATATGAACTCAAAGAAAATGACATGTAATTTAACTTTTTAGTTAGATGAAAACCGTAATGAATAGCTGGATGATAATTATCACAATTAATTATAGGTTCAGAGACAGTTGCAGAAATTACCTGTGGAGCATTTGAAAAGGCCAAATCCAACTTGGTATCATATAAATTAAAAATTGAGTTTACTTGTGTTAATCCTAAAAATGAGAAATGTTCTAATACCGTTCTAGCCTGTGGAGTTAATGACCCTTCACTTTCCTGTGGAAAATTTCAACAGACACCTGGAAGATTATAGTAACCAAATATAGCAACATCTGAATAATTAGCTGAATTAATTATATTTTCAACACTTTCACAATGTACCCTGTACACTTCTTCACTAGAAAGAGGCGGTAAATACACTACCCCTATAAAGACTTTAGCTGCGACATTTTGCACACATACGAAAAGTTGCTCTATTTCCTCACATTTAATAGGCACAGTTTGGGAAAAAAGAGATGATTTCACCACCGCCCTGATATTTCTTTGATGTTTTACCACTGCGATCACACCAATAAATATTATAACTTTGAATATCCATTTCCACATTAGTTATTTCATATGTGAGCCTTGTCGCAGTCAACACAATAATGTCATAATCAGAAATTGATACAGACAGTTTGAAAGGATTAATAATATATACGTTTTAGTTATAAAGTCATTATTTTTAGTCAATGAAAAGGTCACAGAAAAATTTGTAACATTGTTCATTAGAAGAGAATATATTACGTTGTATATATCAGATATGGTTTTAGACGCAGAGTACAGTAATCTATTCAAATTTATACATTAAGTTACAAGGCATTTCCCGATATTTTAAAGAAAATTTATATATGTGTAATTGGCTTCAGCTAGAAATTTAGTTTATAGCACCGTGAACTTCTCTAGTAAGCTGGTTTGTAAACAGATATCAGAAAGATATAAAAAATTTAATGGTAAGAAATGTACAGTATCGGTTAATCTTTTCAATCATGCTGTGCATTTTTAAACGTAATGTTATATACGTAACAGTTGATATAACGCTATGTTTTTATGGTTAAAATAGATTAAAATGGTCGTTTTGTATATTAATTTTGATGTCTGGGAACGCAATCCCCTTTATAACGTATGTTTTCATTGTCCGCTTATCGAACATCCGCTGATCGAACGCTCCTAAAGGAACGTAACCTGTTCGTTAAGCGGACGCTGCCTGTATTACGATAATTTTATTTCCTCTCATATCACTTTCGTCAAATCCAGCTTCATTTCTTCTGTAATTATGCCTTTCTGAAATGTTTACATAAGCATAAGCCTTGTAAGCAAGAAACCTGTGACGTATTGTCCTAACTTATATCTATGCTATAATATAGGTCCGAAAGATAGAAGGGACGATACGGAAGAACAGCCCTAACACTAAATTTATATTATTATTTGAAAAATAAAACATTTAATGTAAATCATTTTTACATACCTAATATAATTATCCGTTAATATTTAGCGGTAGGATTATGAGCATTGGAATCATTCAGAAACCGAAACGTTTGAAATATAATACATTCGAATACTCTAAATATTTGAACCAGACAAACACAAACAACCATGCCCTATGCAGGATTCGAACCTTAGTAACGGCGGGCAGATACGCTAACCATCCGTCTACCAAGGCCGACAGATATCGCCGCAGACGTTCTCCTGATTGGTTGCCATTCAACCAATGAAAATGCAGATTAAATGTTTATGACAAACTAATCAAATTATATTAGTTCGATTATCTTACAGAGTAGATATTTAAATCGCAATATGTTACTTTTTAAAAATATTTTAATTAGATAGCCTTTTCAGGAAAATGGAAACAAAATTTTTAAAGAACCTTATACCTCTAATGACGTAACTTTGATTCTAACCAACGTAAATCGGTGCACAGGTAACAATTGATTGGCGACGTAACTTCGAATCGACGTAAATCGGGGCGTCGTGAATCGTGGTGTACCTGTACGTTAAAAGCTCAGGTTCTTTTGTACAATAGCCCCGCCACTCTTAAACTCCTCTAAATGCCTCGCCAGGAGTCGATCTGAGATGAACTTCCAAGCATTGATACTTAAATATCAGAACTGATTGGCCGGACAACGGGTAGGGATACTTTGGTTCCGGGCGAGACGAAGGGCGCGGTAGCGCCCTGAGACGACTACCCATTAAAATAAAGAGAGCCGAAGGCTCGTCAATATATACTTTCAATGTTATATCCTCTTGACTGTTGTGCCGCAAATGGAAGGATATATTGACAAGCCTTCGGCTCGCTTTGTTTTAATGGGTAGTCGTCTCCGGGCGCTACCGCGCCCTTCGCCTTGCCCTGAACCAAAGTATCCCTCCCCGTTGTCCGGTGACTGGATTTTTAAATGTCGAGACCGGCCAATCAGTCATGGGTTAGCAAGCTTTAGGGTAAAAATATTACGGGATCCCTTCGAATCTATCTAGCTAGCTATTTAGAGGGCTTTAAGAGTGGCGGGGCAATTGTACAAAAGAACCAAAAGTCATTTCACCGACCTTCGCTTGTTTCGCTTCCTTTAATCCCATGAAGCGTAGCAAAAACAAACTATACGAATAGCGCTAGGTGGCTTCAAAGCTTTGAAATTGTATTGCAGTCGAACTACCGAAGCTAAAGAATTGGAGTTATAACAGATGGGATCATTTTTTAAGAATCTAAATTTCAGCGGTGAAGGGTTATCCCCTCACGAAGCGGGAAGCAAACCAAAACGATGAATTAAAAAAAAAGTAAATGTGCTTCTCCCTCTTATTTTAGCAAGGGTATCTTATTTGATGTATTCCTTAAGAACGGCGGTAGGTTTTTCTTAGAGAATGTACACATTAGCTAATTATGTTTTTCTTAAGGATTCCCATTAACGCCGAAGGATTTATTGACGAGAAGTCGAGGAGAGACGTATATTCGAGTGAATAGTTTTCGCAGGGCAAGAGTGGGATACTTGATAGAGTTACAGAATGGAGAATGAGTCTGATGTAATATCCGGTTTTTACGTTTAGCTATCGCACAATTGGAAGTGGTGTACGTAAAGGGCTGAAACGGTTGTTAAAAATACGTACTGACTTACAAATCGTACACAAACATAAACACGTCAAAACATAATTGAGATAGGTGTAGGCGCTTACAGCCGTTAAAAAGTAACTCGGGAATTGTCCAACTGCTCATTTTTTTGTCGAGACCAAGCAGTTAGCGTCAGCATAGAAAGGAATAGCCGAACGATTCTAGCGCAAAAGCTGTTTGTACTGTGATGATTATGTACTGGAAGATATGGAGCGGTATAACAAAGGTTCGAAAAAATTTACCTAACAGCCCATACATTAGAGAGACACTTCTGTCCTTTCACACACCTCTCACCTCTCTTATTCTCCCCCACTGTACCTGCATTCGGAGCCGCGTATTGCTGCGACGCAGTCGAGTGCAATGGGTTCGGCCTCCGCTCTTGCACGCAATCGTGGAGCACGCGATGTCATCTCCGCATCCTTATCGGGAGCGAAATGCACGGCTATAGGGTCTTATCGACCCTTTTAATTCCCTATATCCTTTTCATAATCGTCGATTAATCTCTTCGCGTAATGCACTCCTTTTTGCTCTGGGCTGAGTCACGCTTTATTTCCACAAACCAGGAGATATTTAGCATGCAATCAAGTGGTGAAGGGGAGATATAGAGAAGCACGTTAGAGAGAGAGGGGGAGGGAGGGGGAGGGAGGGGGAGGGAGGGGGAGGGAGGGGGAGGGAGAGGGAGGGAGGGAGAGAGAGGAGGTGGTGAGGAAAGAGAGAGGAAAGGTGGAGTAAGAGGGAGGAATAGATATCAGGGCGGGAGGGATGGGAGGGGGGAGAGGAAGTGATGGGATGAGGTAAAGGAGGGAGGAAAAGGGAGAGGAAGGGAGGGATGGGATGGAGGAGAGGGAAGATAAACGTCTTTAATATCAGGGCGGGAGGGGTGGGAAGGGAGGGGGGAAGGGATGGAGGTGCGAGGGGGAGAAATGGGAGAGAGGGAGGGAGGGGAGGGAAGGGAAATTAACACAAGCAAAATATGTAATGCAACGGCCCATATAATTTTCACTTTTGGTGTAAAAAGCCAAAAGTAAGAAGATGGTATGTTAAATGAATCGCACGAAGAGAAGGAAACTAATCGAATAAATCTTTTGAAGGACAAGTAGGCAGTGCATTTGGGAAAAGTTCAAAGAATCGTATCCTGCCATTTTGTTTTCTATTAGGCGAATATGAGGACCGATTCTTTTGTCTCTCCCTCTCCTTCAACTCCGTCCCCTTCAAGAATAAGCACTTTAATGTAAAACATTGAGGAACCTGATACACACTTCGGCTACAATGCAGCTCTCTTCAATAACAATCCATCGAAAATAGTTTCTGAAAATAACATGATTTTTAGTTTTTGTTGTTTTTATGCAAGTGCGGAAGATGGGGGTGAATTGTGAGTAGATGTCCATTGAGTGTGGGAGAAGGGTCTCTCAGGTATGAATTTAATTCCGTCCCTCTACCACTCCCTCTCCTCCACATGCCCTCCTTCCCACACCCACTCCACACCTCCTCCGCCAACTTTCTCCCGTCCACCTACCCACTTCCAGAAAGGCATTCCACCACACATGTCAAAAATGTTTCGCAGTACTCAGGTAACGGCAATAACGTTCGTTCAAACTAAAATATACCTTTACAAGAATAGTTTTATGTCAAATTATATTCACAAAATATTGAAAAGAAATAAATTATTTTGTTTCTTACTACTGAAGAAGGTACAATAATTGCAATTTTAAATTTGCTGATATTACTCATAAATTCATAGTTTCGTTTGTAAAATTGACAGCTCCTGTGCTTCTTACGAAGAATAGACGACATTAATAAATAAATAACAGTTTATATAAGTGAAGTTTTTTCGACCGTCTCCATAGATTTTCCTAAAATAAAATTTCTTATGCTTTGGGAAGAGTATTCCCTTTAGCAAAGGTTTCTGCCACAAGCGGCAGAGTAGAGGGAATGCCTGTCATCCGTTAAAGGATATTTATTTTAAAATATCCTATGAAATATTCTCCCTGTACCTTCGTGTGCGATAGGTTTTCACTCCTCTGAGATCATACCACAACAAAAACCCGGAAATTGATGCCCCACCCTTGTCTCCATGCATGACCTTGATCTTCTCAGATTATAAATTTTTGCATTAGTCTAAATTAAGACAAGAGGCTCGCCAATATCCTCTCCATTTGCGGCGCAACAGTCAAGCGAAATATAATTATGATTATAACATACTAAATTATACTATTTATTTATTCACTTTTACCATGTTTTGGTGGAGAGAACAAAGTTGGATTGGTTTCTACCAATATATCTGTAGTCTACAGAGCAATTATATCTCGCTTGACTGTTGCACCGCAAATGGAGAGGATATTAGTGAGCCTTCGGCTCGCTTTGTTTTTAATTTAGCTGTCATCTCCGGGCGCTACCGCGCCTTTCGCCTCGCTGAAAGCAAACTATCCCTCCCCGTTTTTCGGTGATCGGGTTTGTAAATGTCGCGACGGGCCGATCAGTCATGGATTAGCATGGGTTAGCAAGCTTTAAATTAACTCAATTAAGCCACTGTTGTTGTGTCAAGTTAGGAGAGAGGAATAAATAAACCCCCTTTAACAACTATAACATAATCAGTAAACAATTAGAGGGGAAGATATAAAGGAAAAGAACCAAAGTTATTTATGTTTCATTGTTAGCCTTCATTTACAGATAAATTTAAGTTGGTCTTAAGGGGCCCATACACGATCATTATTATTCAGCAATATTATTGACCGTGTGTGGGTGATATTGAAGGTATGCACAATATATTGAAACAATGAAATTTAGTTTGATTTTGTTGTAGCGACCACAACAGTATTGTGCAGTCACAATAATATTGCGCAATATTTCGCAGAAAATTCCTGTAGTCCACTGTAGTCGTTCGTGGTCGTTCGGTTTATTGAAACGTAACTCGGAGAGGAGATTTTCGTGGGTTTCATATCTTCAGC
Organism: Uropetala carovei; assembly: GCA_036926305.1. Lineage (NCBI taxonomy): Eukaryota > Metazoa > Arthropoda > Insecta > Odonata > Petaluridae > Uropetala > Uropetala carovei. The sequence goes on from JAXCHB010000174.1 coordinate 2,167,285, forward strand.
CACTCCTTCATCCAATGTCCCTTTTTGGGCACCGTTTTCTTCTTCTTCTTGGGGAGAGGAACAGCCAAAGCAATAGCTGTGAAACTGTCTGATTGATTGTCAACAAACACTGTTATTAAGTGACTGGTGAGTGGTTGAAGCAGACTGACTTTTGGGGATCGACGACACAGAGCACAGAGAAATATTGAACAATATGATTGAGCCGTTCGTGGCTGCCGGATTTGAACAGTATATGTTGAGACAATAATAATGCACGTGTATGGGCCCCTTTAGGCAAAGATGCATTTACATTCCAGACTACGAATTACATTAAAATTTTCATACTGGGACGTATCAACAGATACGCGGTGAGCGGAAGAAGTGGCCAAAGCACAATTAATTTTATTTCGGCAAAAAGAACAGCAAATAGTCAGCTGCAATCATTTTTGCTAAACCTAAATGCACATACTGTATGATCTCAGACTATAGCGATGAATAATACTTTATTTGTAGTTTTTATTACTGTATTCAATAAACGAGCGATCTCTTCTCGGTTTTATGTAGTTTTACTTGTACATGACACCTAAAGGAAAATATAGCATGAATTCATTCGAATATTTCTCCAATTTTTTAATGTCCTATTTTTCTATTTTTTCTGCAATTCTGAGAGACTTTAAAAAGTAACCATAAGATATGAATAGCTTTTACCTTGTAATCCTATAACAACAGTCAAAATCCGAAAAAGTATTGCGTTATGTATCACAATTCGTGCTTTATTAATGTCTTAAGGCACCGAAGATTTTTATCGAGTGAATTATTAATGCTGATTTAAAAACAAATTTTATCAAAAACATTCACCGAATGTCTTTTATACCATTACATTTATTGACTATAAATCCAAATCAGGCAATAAAGCGCATTAAAGAGTAACACAATGCCTTTCGACTTTTATATAAAAATAATAACTTTACTGAAGTTCGGAATTCCAATGACGATGTATTTAAATGTCAAATCAGCCTAACATTGACTATCCAAACTACTTTAAATCAATTATTTCGGATAAACTGAACATCAGATATGAAAGAAATTCTCTTTTGAAAATGATTTACAGTTCTAACACTGTTCTGGAGCTATATTCGTAATGCAATACATATGGTCGCCGATTATAATGAAGCGAAACCTACGTTTAATAAGGAAAATAATTTAAAACAAGAAATTAAATTCAGATTATTGTTTACAGATACCAATCCCTTTAATTCAGTATAAAATAAAAATGAATAAAAAGTCGCTATGCGCGTGTTATTTATTGAATCAACCAATGGCCACTTTGCAGTGTAAATGCGAATCATATTCTCGTGGCCACCGACAGGCTATAGGAGTCCTCTTGATCACCAGATTGATTAAAGCCAGAATGTGAGTTCGATAATTCATTCTTGAATTAATCAGTTTTGGATTAATCTGATAGATTGCAATCAGTTCTAATCTTTTAAAATTGCAAAACAAATATATCGATTATCGTTTGTCTAATTAAGTCATACTTATGGGACTCGTATGACGAAACTCCAATTAATGAAGTTCTTTAAGAATTCTAATTAAAGAGCGCAAACATTAATGCTCTACTTTGATCCACGAGTTGAAATGTGAAAAGCAGCATGCCAATTAATTTGCTAGTTATTAAAGATCGGCAAAACATACGCTCACATCTCAATATAATCCTTTTCAGAATGCGATTAAATAATGCAAACTACTCACTCCCGCTTTTATAAATATACTCCCCAGAGCCTATCTGTTGCTATAAAATAACGGGAAGGTAAAAAATGTTATGGGTTACTATGGCAAGTGTATTTAGATAGATTCCTCAAAACCTTTGATAGAATAATAAAATTGATAAACATTCCATTTAACTCCATACCGATTGGCCAGTATGCAAAAAAGATCATCTATCATTTTTAAAACCCATTATTTTTTTTATGTGAAATTTTAGAGCTACAGTCCGGTTGAAAGCTTATGGCAGTGCGCAGTAGACAAATTTGAGTCAAGATGAAATGTCACTAGCGACGGGGTGAGGGTATTTTCCGCGCGGGAGAAAGTGCATTCAGTTAGCTCCATGTGTCCGGGTTGCCAACTGCTGCTTCGCTCTTGCTATCATTACTATATACTGTACTATATATTACACACAGTAAACGCTAACGGGAATGAATTTTTATTTTTATTTTACGTATGGTTGAAGTAGATACGCTAGAGACTAGAACCAATGTATAGCAAATAAAATGTGGAAATATTTCACGAATCAGATTGCGATTCGAAAACATATCCGCATTTTAAGTTTTTTTAACAGTGAAAAATTTAGTAGCAACGAATAATTCTCCCTTTGACGTAGCATTTAAGCCCAATGATACAATTAGTGCATTGACATTAACACTATTAATTTAACCACCTAAACTGCTCGATTAACAAATCTTACTCGCTGAATATTCGATCTATGATATACATTTTAATTAATAAATGTTAATAAATAAATTTTGGTTTGATAAAATAAAAATTATGTTTAAAATATACTTTGAAAAAAGACCATTTAATTTATAAGCAATTATAACTTCTCATTGCTTTGCAACAATATTACGTCATGTGCCGAATGCACTTGTGCATCTTCCCTTTCCCTCATGCAAACGTATAAGCGAAATGCAAAATGTAATAGTAATAGTATCAAATTTTTATTAATTTACATTTGAAATTATTGCATTTTGTTTGTTGCCTTGCATTATGAGACTACTTTCAAAAAGATTTTTTCTTTTGAGAAGCTACATAAAGACAATGAAATGCACCTTAACCAAATGCAAGAATGTAGTAGCAATGACGTATAATAGTATATTTTATGTTGTCAAGAAAAACGAAAAGCCTTCATTAGACCAAATTAAGAAAATGTTCTAAATAGGTAGAGTACTTCTACATCTTTAATACAAAAGTGTTTGTTTTATCTTTGCGTTCTCAGAGTATTGTATATTAAACACATTTATCAAGTTGTTAACTTTTTAAAAGGTCTTTTAATTAAGTTTCATATAAAAAATCATATAAATCATTATATTTCATTTTATTTATTAAATTTCGAGTTTTTATGATATTACTTATTGGTTTCGGAAAAATAAATTGAAATCGGAAAAGAAATTTACTTCCCAGAATGTAAGAAAAAATTTATCTGATTTGTAGTGTCAAAAACGAAAAGATTTATTATGATGAGATGATTTTAAGCAAAATAATTAAAAGGAGATTGATGAACTTTAATTCAATCGATCTTTTATGACATTTTGATCCATATATATATATATATATATGTCAGAAACACAACCACTCTCTAACTTCCTCCGCGGGGAGGCACACCAGAAAATAACACAACAACTCGTCCAAGGGACTCCAACTTTATTTAAACCCGAATTACACCAGCATTCTGCCCTCCAGCAGAAGCTCTTCCACGAGCCAACACACGGCCCACCACCACGAGTCCCGTCACACACTCGGTTCTTCTCCCGCGTCACGTGATCTCCCAGTCCTCTCCTTCACCGTCCCGCCTCTGGCAGCACTTCCCGGGGCGGTCGTCCTCGCTTGCGTAACATATATATATATATAAGTATGTGCCAAGAAAGTATTATTAGGGGAAATCCCGTCAATGAACGGCGCATTATTGATGGAGGGATCTGGTTACACTTGGTAATGTATTAATCCATACATATAACATGGCTCCAAAGAAGGAATAAAATAAGTGATCATTTCAGGAACGTTATTTGATTAAATCCTTCACCATATTCACCATTCTTTTCGAATGGCATTTCTACGTCAATAAAAATTGGATCCTCTGCAGCTACTAACGTCTAATTGCATATTCGACGCCGAAGCTCACCCTGTGGTGTATAAGGTTTATTAAAAAACTAGATTTACAAAATATTAGAGCTCTATCGTATGAAAATGCTCCTAATATAACCGGTAAATTAAACGGTTGCAAACATAACCTTCTTGCACGTTTCATACCACGTACAGTGCATTCGCTTAATTTAGCTTGTTATCATTCCACTGAAAAAACTAACCGTTAAATTAAGGAATTTTTTGCTCCTTTATTTCCCTGGTTCCACATCGATATGGGTTGTATTAATAGAGGTCATAAAGGCGACGTTGGAAAAACATGGCACAACACGATGGTCATCAAGAGAAAATTCTTTGAATTCATTAGGGTTACAATTGAAGGAAGTTTATACGGTGGTAATAAAATTAATGAATAGACAAAAATGCAGAGATGCTGAAAGTTTGCTAAAACAGATATTTATATTTTTCTTGTTATTTTGGGACGATTGTCTCTAGAAGATCAACCACCTCACTAAATCTCTTCAGGTCGCCGATGTAACTGTAGATAGAGCCGTTGACATTATCTGCGATTTGGTACCAGAGATAAAAAGTTCAACGTCAAGAGTGGAAGAATATATGGAAGAGGCAAAGAAATTTTGCGATGATAAAGGAATACCTTATGTGCTCTCGGAAATAAGGAAAAGTAAATTTAATGACATGATGGAAGCACTCTCAATACCTGAACAACAGAAAATTTTACTTTGTGAATAGGTAAACGCAAAGCGATTTTCTTCAGTTTTATTTTCTTCGACGGCTAAAATTGTGTACTATCTTATTCTTACGGTGTTTACATGTTACACGGTCGAAACTCTAGATTCACTAAATCCGTTGAAATTCAACGGGCAGTTCTGCTAGTAGATAAAAAAAAATCTGATGTGGCCAACAAATGACTTTCCCCATATTTGGGGTATAGATATTTAAATTATTATGAATAGCATTATAAGGCAAAATTACTATTTCGTATCGTAATAGAATACAGTCGTCCTTAGTGCCGTAAATTATATTTTGAATATGTTTACAGAATTCACCGCTACATGGTGTTGGCTCTGTATACACGAAATTTCGAAAAAGTTAAATATCTCCGAAATGGATGGTTATACGAAAATTTATTTCAAACAAAACTTGGAAGAAATATTATTCTCCACAACTTTGGTCCTTACGAGGATTACCAATAACGACGTTTTTAAGGAGATATTTGACGGAAACCGAAAAAACCGATTATTTATAAATAATTCCTAAACAATAACTGCTATGAAAATTGTTTCAAATGAAAGTTGTAGGAAATTACATTCTCTATAACATTTATATAGAACTGTATATACAATAATGATGTTCTAACAGAGAAATATCGCAAAAACCGAATCGGGTTTCGAATAAACCTCGACTCCCGGTTAACCGGTATTGTCCAAAAACTAATCAGTTCTTTGTGCTAAGTAAACAACCCGTGGAGAGTTGTCTTTTGTCTCTCTTATCCGAATCATCTCACGCACGCGCTGAGGATTTTTCCCATTCCCCAGAGCTGCGCTTTCCAAAATGTGTGACGCGCTCTTCTACGGGACGCAGAGGGCGTTCCTCTAACAAGGGGGGCGTATAAGATTTGACATATATTTGCTCTATGTTTAACCATCTTAATCGTGAGACATACTATATGCAGCCGCCAACAAATTCTAGCCCACAAGTGGCTAGGACGTATCTTCTGTGTCCATATTTTTCTTAAGGTTTTTAAATTAGCGGAAACTGTAAGTCTAGCCATGAACGCATGGCATGGAGGCTAGCGTAAAGACAGTTTTCTTTGGTGAGGGGGTTTCGTGCATCTTGAGGAATTAGAGGTTTAAAGCGCTCTTTAGCTTAGATCTGTCTCTTCCTGGACCATACAGTTTGTCCGAATGTTTATCCCGGTCTCTCGCTATCCTTTCCAACCATTTCTACCTTCCTTTCTCCCCTCCATCCACCTTTCCCCCTCCCTCCACCACCCCACCCCATTTTTCCCTCTCCACCTCTTCCCCTCTCTCTCTCTCCCTCTGCCCCTCCACCTTTTCCCTTCTCTCATCCTGCTCTCTCCCTCCTTTCCTATCCCCGTTCCATAATTTTAACATATTCTTGTCAGATCTATGTGTCACAGTTGTGAATTGCATTTGAAAGTTTTTCGCTCTCTTTCCACGACTCCGCAAAAATTCACAAAATTTCACCTTAGAAAACATTACGCACGCTAATGAATGCCTTTATATAATCTGCAAAGGAATCTGATAAAAAATCTGATGTGGCCAACTTTCTCCATATTTGGGGTATAGATATTTCAATGATTATGAATAGCATTATGAGGCCAAATTATTATTTCGTATCATAAAAGAATACAGTCGTCCTTATTGCCGTAAATTACGTATACTTTGAATGTTTACAGAATTCACCGCTACATTGTGTTCGCGCTGTATACTCGAAATTAAGAAAAAGCAATATATCTCCGAAATGGATGGTTCTACGAAAATTTGTTTCAAACAAAATTTGGAAGAAATATTATTCTCTACAACTTTGGTCCTTACGAAGATTACCAATAACGTTGTTTTTAAGGAGATTTTAAGGATCCCCGAAAAACCGATTATTTATAAATAATTCCTAAACAATAGGAAATACTTTTAAATAAAAAATGTAGGAAATTCTATTTTCTATATATTTTATAATGGTCAATATATACAATAATGAAGTTTTATCGGAGAAATATGGCAAAAACCGAATCGGGTTTCGAATAAACCTCGACTTCCGTTTAACTGTTATTGTCCAAAAACTAATCAGTTATTTGTACCCATACTGCAGTGTTATATATGAAATTTGGTGTTAATATGGCAAGTACATTTTGAGTTAGAGCGCCCACACTAACATACACACACACGCACACACACACAGACATCATTCCGAAAATAGTCAAACGTGTTCTAGGGACCTCAAAACGTGTATTTCCGTTGAAATATCGAAGTCGATTATTTTCGTGATCACAATACTTTTCCATTACTACGTATGGAGAAAGTAAAAATTAGTGAAGTAAATAGAAATTGGACACATTAAACCAGGAGTCTCTAAGCAGTCGATCGCGATCGACCGCTCGATCTTTGGCCCTTTTAAATTCGATCGCTGAATCTTCCCTGAGCGCTATTACTTTTATTGAATCAAGCAAGAAATGTTGAGTCGATATAGATTTTGTACTTACAATTAGAGTTGGAACTTTTTTATCGGGGTAAGCAGGTGATTTTATAATCATTCTAACATTAAGAGCAATTGGAATACATAAATCAGAAAATCTGATGTGGCCAACGCATGACTTTCTCCATATTTGGGGTATAGTTATTTAAATTATTATGAATAGCATTATGAATAAAATTGGAAAAATATCTCCAAATCACCGCAAATGCGGTAGTACCTACGTGCCAAGGCACAGAAGACTCGCAGGAACACTTAGGACGCGCGTTTCGACAGCAACGCTGTCATCTTCAGCAATGTCAAAGTGTGTAAGGTTAGGCGTAGTATTTATACTATTGTTGACCGTTAGAGAAGTAGGGGAGGGGAAAGGGAAAGGTGTATCGATCGTTAACTGAAATAAAGGGGAGTGGGGGATAGGGCCAGCGTCGTTATTCATTATCTTGTTTTGGTTATGGTGTATGTAAAGGCTTTCGTAGGCATCTAGTTTGTTTTCGTTGGTGACCGTTTTTCTAAATTTTATTCATTGTCTTCACCGTGTCTCGTGAGTTCTTCATTTTATTTAATAGCATTATGAGGAAAATTTATTATTTCCTATCGTAAAAGAATACAGTCGGCCTTTTTGCCGTAAATTAGGTATATCTATATATATGAAATTGTAACCTCTGTCTGTACATTTGTTTTTTGTAGGGGTTTTACTTTTTTTGTGTGTTTAGCATCACAAGAAGACGTTTGAAGCTGTTTGCAGAATTGTTGCCTGTCTGTCTGTTTGTTTGATCCCGCATCACGCAAAAATGGCTGATCGAATTTTTAAGAAACATGCAGCGTATCTTTAGACTGGTCCAGCTTAAAATATAGGCTACTAGCTTTTCGTACCCGGCTTCGCCCGGGTGCATTTCGGACTGCAAATAGTTATACTTTTTCCCGCTTAGAAGACAGCTTGAGAAAATGATACATACTAGAACTTCTCCTCTCCTTTCTTTAAACTACATTAAGGAGTCTTGAAATAAAGTGGAAAGAACACGAAACGAACCAATACGAAAACTACAAAAACCACCATGAAAAAAGAAATGAATTAAACGCTAACCAATACCCGGTAGAAAAGGATGTAAACCGACAAATAAATAATCGTGGAACATAAATTAAGAGTACAACCAAAGAATATAAGTTCAATGTAAAAACTACCAAGAAAAAAGAAATGAATTAAACTGTAACCAATAGCCGGCATAAAAGGTGTAAACCGACAAATAGGTAATCAAGGAACAAAAATCAAGAGCACAACCAAAGAATATAAACACAGACTACAAAATGAACAACTAAGAACGAAAACAAAGAAAACAAACAAAGAACACAAAAAATGGACACGAAACGAAAGCAAATGAAAACAACAAACTAACCAAAACCAACCAACGAATAATCCCCTAAACCTCAATGTATCTGATGATGGCGACTGACGCTTTCTATTCAGTTGCAAAATAAACAACCAACAATCACAAAATAGCGTGTCGTAGTGATGAGTAAATATTGATTACGCGGAATATGAATTTTTATGTCAACATAATAACTGGAGAACCTAAATAAGAATACCTATTATTACTCTAAATAGATATAAAATTTTTGATCTTAATTGTGTTTTCCATCGTAATTAATTGAATAATTTATTGAGATATTCGAACGAATCGATTTTAAATAATGTAGTAAAATGTTTTACTTTTCTAACGTAATTAATTACGTGAGTGTATCGGTAGTGTTTACATTTTACCAATGGAACCGCAGACACGAATTCTTAATTTTAGTTCAGAAGACATAATAAAGTTCAACAAAAGTATTATTCAAATAAAATCTTTCGAAATTCACTGCGTTACGTGTTCAAAATGTTAATCTAATTTAGTTCTCGTATTAAAATAACAATTACTCAAGAGTGAACCTTATTTCCAATTGATAAAACTCTCTTTTAATTCAAAACGATATTATATATTACAAAAAAGTATCTAATTATCATTGAAACGCAAAATGGATGAGCATGGGAAAAAACTTGCATGTTAGCATGAAATGCTCAATTCAGTTTTTATTGATAAACTGATAAAACAAAACACAAAAACTTTAACGTAGTAATTTAATCATATATCTTCAGTAATTTTCACTTAAACAAAATATGAAATAAAATAAGATAAAAGGCATATAAAAACAATTTAACTTATATCCAAACATAATGCGAATGACACGATTACAGAAAAAGAAACAGTTCACTAATGTTTATTCGCAGAATTAACCTGTGTATAGAAGACCATAGATAATGAAAGAAAAACATACAATCAAATCAGAAGATATTAAATGAGTATTTCATCAACTATTCTACGTTTACGACATGTTTATAGTTCAAACGTAATTTGTTTACGTCGGTTGCTAAGTATATCCAAATGCTGAACAATAATGAAAATAAGATTTTCCCTTCAATTCGTCTTATTTGATCTGTAAGCCCCTCTTTAAAAAAATTATTCCAAAAGAGGAGATAATTTACCACAAAAAAGTTTGCGAGAGCGTCTGCGATATATATGTACGGAGTTAAAAATTCGAGAAATTTACGAAAAAATTTAAAATAGTAATCCCATATAAACGAAAATATTTTATTATAATTAAATAGTACACCGAATCGGTTTAAAAACCTTACTATACCACCGTACACATGATAACGGTTAATATGACACCTTCCTCTTTTTTCTGCGTGTTGTAGTTTCTGAGCCTTAGCAGAACATACATACATACATACATACATACATACAAACACCTTACTTTATAGATATGTATAGATTACTTTATAGATATGTATAGATGTGGCGTATCTCAAAAAAATTTTAAGTGGGGGGCATAGATTTGGTTTTTCTACTATAACTCTCGAGTAAATTAACTTAGGAAGTTCAAATTTGATATTTGTCACTTTCAATACAAGTATAAGATCAAGTTTGTAGATGAAAAATGGGAAAAATGAAGTATAGTAGACCACTTACCTATTGCCGTCTCTTGGCCAATAACAGAATTACAATTTGTTAATTTACCTTAGTGACGTATTCAAATTAATCTATAATAATAATAAAAAACCATGAAAAATATACCTAACCTAACTTGTGCCACAAATGGAGAGGATATAACATTGAAATGATATATTGACGAGCCTTCGGCTCGCTTTGTTTTAATGGGCATTCGTCTCCGGGCGCTACCGCGCCCTTCGCCTCGCCCGGAAGTAAAGTATCCCTCCCCGTTGTCCCGTCCCTCGCGACATCCTATCGTCGCGACGCGTCGCCACGTGGGATTCTTCACTTATTTCTATCGGTCTCTCTCAAACTCCGTGTTGTCGCGTGTTCTTTTCGCCATTTTCAAATTCTCTGAGTGTACTCCGAATTGAACGTTCCGCCGTACTCGTTTAGTGTTTGCGCATTATTTTCCCTTCCATTACGGAGCAGCAAGTAAATGAGCAAATGATAACTGCTGGGTTAATCAAACGGCTTTGGAGCAACCTTTTGAAGCTCGGTAAAGGAAACATTACAATTTCGGTTCTTGAGGCCCGAAAAGAATTGCTTGAACAATATTAGAATGCGTTTCAGACTCCGCATTATGCAATCATGGCTGATCCGTCTTCTGCGTTCACAGATCACGCACGGCAGGATGTTTTCTCGGAAATTGAGGAAGCCTGTATTACCACTAATGCCCAATTTAAGACCTCGCTGAAGTCGCTGTCATCACAGTCAACGTCCGCGACGCTTCCAGTCAACGGTCATGCCCGGTCGGAAGCCTCAACACTCATCCAACAATTTCTGCTGCCGAATATCACATTACAGACTTTCTCTGGTGAGCGGCTGTTTTGGGAAAGCTTCCGCGATCTCTTTAAGTCATGGGTCCACGATGTTCCAGGAATTCCTAACGTCCAAAAGCTGCAGCATCTCAAGGCTAGTTTGACAGGTGAAGCGGCAGAAATCATTCGTAATGTTCCTATCTCTGATGCTGGCTACTGTGGTGAATGGGAAGACCTGCTGAAACGGTACGATAATAAACGGGTTTTGCTTTGCTCGCACATGGGAAATCTCTTATCGTATCCGGTCGTTATTAAGCTATCCTCTTCTGAATTAAAAACACTTCTCGACGCTGTTAACCAAGTACGCCGCGCATTTAATGCACTTGGTCGTCCCGTCCAGCATTGGGATGACTGGTTCGTACATCTTCTTGTTCAGGTACTTGATTCAACGTCCCGATTGCATTGGGAAATGTCGCTCGCAGACAGTCGCGAATTTCCGACCTTCGCACAACTTTCGTCCTTTTTAGAAAACCGTATACGCGCCTTAGATGCAGCTCGCTCCAACGATACAGCATCGCGATCAGCCGCTACATGACTATCGCCACAGTCGACCTCGCGAAAACCGCGCCCGTCCGTGAATACGGCAACCACGCTCCATGAAGCTAAGTCCAGTACCGTCTGTCCCAATTGCCTAGCTTCGCACCCACTCAACTGCTGCAGCCGGTTCAATAAGCTCAACCCCTGGCAGCAGAAGGATCAAGCTCGCAAACTTAACGTCTGCCTGAACTGCCTGCGTACCAGCCACACCACGAGCGACTGTCCGACGGATCGCCGGTGCCTGGTTTGCAGCAGCAAACATCACACTCTGCTTTATGGTGCCTTCTCGAGCCCTGATGGCCGCACAACACCTGCTCAACTCGGTTCGTTTTCGAGGATGGACGACTCTACAAACTTAGCAGCGGATGTGCCAACACTTAATCCAAGCGTGGCTTCGCATGCCGCAAGCACGAGCCGTACCGTGCTGCTTGCTACCGCCCAAGTCCTCTTGGAGTCGCCTTCAGGGGAGATTATCACTGCACGTGCTATATTGGAGCCTGGATCTGAGGAGTCTTTCATCACCCAGCGAGTTGCTCACACTCTACGGCTACCCCGAAGACCAGTCAAGGTCGCAGTCTCCGGCCTCCAGGGTGCACCTACTGGGATGCCTTCCAGCTCGGTCAACCTAACTCTCCGCTCCCGGCGACGTTCAGACGTGGAGATGCCTCTACAGGCACTAGTTCTTCGAAGTTTGACGTCGTTAATTCTACCTCACCAAATTCCGGCACAAGAATGGGTCCATATATCAGGGCTTAGTCTATCTGATCCAGACTATGCGACGCCAGGGCGCGTCGAAGTACTTTTGGGAGCCGATGTCTACGCGCTTCTCTTGGACAACGACATTCGTCGCGGACTACCTGGGCTTCCTGCTGCTTAACTTACGGTCTTTGGTTGGGTTCTTCTCGGTCCTGTCCCGCCTAGTGACGACAGCACCAACGTCCGACCTCGCACCGTGTCAACCTTTCACTGCCAGCCAAGCGACTCGGTTTCTGAAGCGCTTCGACAGTCCTGGGAACTCGAAGAAATCAGCGCAGCACGCCCTCAGTCCCCAGAAGATGAGCATTGTGAGCAGCACTTTGTGAACACGCATTCTCGTGATTCCAGCAGACGTTACACGGTTCGCTTGCCCATAAAGGATGACGTACCTATCGTACTTGGACCATCCCGACAAGCAGCGGTACGTATGCTTCTCCGAATTGAGCGGCGTCTAGCCAAGGATCCCTATTTACATCGGCGCTATTCGGACTTTATGAACGAGTATCTCGCCTTGAGACACATGGAACTCGTTCCTTCCGATGATGCTGCTACCTCCGAACCCTGTTGTTTGCCGCTTCATGCTGTGGTCAAGCCCAACGATCACAACGGAAAACTTCGTGTGGTCTTCAATGCATCTTTTCGCATCGAGTCTGGCTTCTCGCTAAATGATCGGTTATTACCCGGTCCGAAATTGCAGACGGACCGCTGGATCATACTATCCAGGTGGAGGTTCTTCCGCGTGGCGTTCACCACCGATATCGTCAATATGTTCCGACAAATACGGATCCACCCTGCGGATGCGGATCTTCAGCGGATTGTCTGGAGAGACAGTTTGTCCTCCGAAGTATCGGATTTTCGAATGCTCACTGTCATTTACGGTACTACTTCGGCACCCTTTCTAGCTCTTCGGACCCTAAAGCAACTGGCTCATGATGAACGTTAGCACTTTCCTATTGCGGCAGAGTGTCGTGAGAGGCATGTCTACGTCGATGACGTTCTTACCGGAGCCGACACTCTGGCCGAAGCTCAAGTGCTTCAGCATCAGATCGTTGAAATGCTATATGCTGGAGGCTTTGCGCTCAGAAAATGAACGTCCAATGATCCTCATCTCTGCCCGGATCAGGAATCGGCAGAAAAGCAGGCGTTGAAGCATTGGGGCTTTACTGGAGTCCAGTTAGCTACTCATTTCCCGTCCGACTCCCCATCACACGCAGCCCGTCCGGTCAAGTCTCCAAACGGACCATCCTCTCCGTGGTCGCACGATTATTCGAACCGCTGGGTTGGATGTCTCCAGTTTTGGTAGGTGCGAAAATTCTTTTTCAGAATTTCTGGCTGTCCGGTCTAGACTGGGAACAACTCGTGTCCGGCGAGCTACTGGACGCTTGGCGGCGCTTTCACACCGACTTGATCCACCTTGAATTCATCCGAGTAACGCGGTGGATTCACTTCCAGTCGACGACGGGATCCATGGAACTTCATGCGTTTTCGGGTGCATCTGAGCGTGCTTATGCTGCGACAAACTACTTCCGGGTTCTTGACGTATAGGGGTACGTCCAAGTCAATCTTCTGGTAGCCAAGACCAAGGTGGCACCGGTCAAGACAATCAGTGGGCCCCGCTTGGATCTCTGAGGTGCTTTGCTCCTCACAAGACTGGTTTCTGCTCTTACGACCAGTATCCGCTTAGAATCAGTTCCAGTGTCCGCCTGGATGGACTCTTCGGTGACCTTGTTCTGGATCCGATTTCACGCGTCAAGGTGGAAGCCCTTCGTCGCTCATCGCGTCGCTGAGATACAGACTTCACTTCCGGCCCACCATTGGCGACACGTCCGCACCATAGACAATCCAGCGGATGTTGCAACTCGTGGGATCCCAACTAACGGGCTTCGAAACCACGCTCCGTGGTGGCAAGACCCAACATGGCTGAAAAACTCGCCATCTTCATGGCCTGAAGATCTTAGCCTGACCTGCAGGGAAGAGAAGGCCGAGCAACATCAACCAGCTTTTGTTCATCTGGCTCAACAGCGCGAGTCAGACACCCTCCTGCTTAGATATTCATCTCTTTCTAAACTCGTACGTGTCACTGCTTACTGTTTCAGATTTCTGCATAACCTGAGATCACCGGGAATGAGACGAGTGTGTCACCCCACCACAGATGAATTGGCACACAGCTTCACGCACTGGGTAAAACGTGCTCATCTCACAGACTTCGCAGAAGAGCATGAATGTCTATCTCGGGGAGCTGCTATATTAAAAAGATGTCGCCTGCTACCACTTCGTCCTTTCCTGGACGACCAAAGTCTTCTCAGGATAGGAGGCCACTTCTAGAGTGCACTTCTTCCCTACGATGAGAAGCACCCGCTGATCCTTGCCAAGGACAACCCACTGTCACTTCTATTGGTTCGGGCAGTTCATCATGCCACCCTGCACGGAGGACTCCAGCTAACTCGGAGCTACCTACTTCGTCGCTACTGGATTATTAGAGGAAACTCCGTAGTTCGAGACGCTGTTCGAGGTTGCGTTCGCTGCGCAAGATTCCGCGCAGAACTCGGTTCGCAAACTATGGGCCAAATTCCTAAGCCTCGAGTCCGACCTAGCCGACCCTTCTCTATTGCTGCCGTCGACTATGCATGGCCTTTACAGATGAGGACCAGCATGGGTCGCGGACACAAGTTCTACAAGGGCTACATTTGCCTATTTATATGTCTCGCGACCAAGGAGATCCACCTCGAGGTTGTCTCGGACTTAACTTCTACTTCTTTTGCTGCAGCGTTCAAGAGATTTATCTCTCGCCGTGGCCGTTGTTCTTTACTCCTTAGCGACAATGGGACCACCTTCCGACTTTGTGTACCATTCGCCCTCTTCCTCACAGGCGCGCAATTGACGACCTGAAATTCTTTCATGCCATTATCAATGGCCATTATCGCTCCAATGAACTTTTACCTTTCTCTTCAAGTTCCCCCTCGCCCTATCCGCAACAGTAGTCTCCTTCACTTGCCCAAATTCCGCCTTTCTATATCGCAAGATCCTTATTTTACAGAATTCCCTCGACCTTGACCTCCATAACCCTCAATCATCCCTCCCTTGACCTCTTCTCCCCATCCAACACCTTCAACGCCTTTCTCAAACGCTACCACTGGCTCTAGCATATCTTACTCCATGTCCAGTCCCACCCCCCCAATTTTTCGTTTTTGTTTTTTGTTTAATGCTTTATTTACGTTTATGTTTATTAACAACTATGTTGTTATGTGGTTATTTTTATTTGGTTAACATATTCTAATATAATAGGTGAAATATGGCTGTTTTGGTTAATCTTATAAATAAAAATGAAGTGGTGTCTGTCTGCTACTCAATTACGCAAAAACTACTGCACCGATAGAGCTGAAATTTTGCATTGACATAGCTGGGAGACCCACTTAATACATAGGCTTTAAACAAAATTTGTTTGCTATTTTGAAAAAAATGGCGGCCTGCTATCTCAGTAACGGTTAGTCCAATTCTAACCAAATTTGATGAGATGGTCTGCGGGCCTATTTAAATAGTAAAAAGTCTATTCTGAATTCCATCCGCAATCTTGAAACAAAATGGCGGCGTGCCATTTTAGAAAGGTTTAGTCCGATCCTATGGCCGATGGTGGGTGGGCCAGTGGAGGGGGCACGGGAGTACTTGATGGACACGGTGGCCAGCGATGTCTCCGCCAATGCAAACGATCTGGGCCAAATGGTCATCCTGCCGTCCACGTTCACGGGCAGCCCGCGCAACATGCAGGAGCACGCACAGGACGCACTCACCTATGTGAGGCACTAGAGCCGACCCGACCTCTTCATCACATTGACGTGCAACCCAAAGTGGCCAGAAATAATACCGGAGTTGCTGCCGGGACAGAAGGCACGGCATTGTGGCCCGCGTCAAAAAATATTGTATACAAGCAAACTTTAAAATAAATATTAAAACATATTTATCTAATTTATAATTCTTTCATCCTTTGGTAAAAAATTCACAAAAGGTGAAATGATTGTATTACCATATAATACATAATTTTATTCGCCAAAGACGTCTGCCATAACCCGGGCATCGCCGGGTGTTTTCAGCAAGAAATAAATAAAGCCACAATAAAATGACTGCCCATTTGAGAAGTTCTAATGATCTCCGTTTCTTTGAAAGAGTGGCTATTATCCTCCTACTCCATATATTTCACTCCACGAGTAAAATATTAGGACAACCAATGGTTGTTCCAAAATGAAAGCGTCTTTCCTCTCACTTTCTCTCACCCAGTCCTCCATTTCATCTCATATCTTCTTCGGAATGGAGAGGATAAGTTGCTCCAAGTGCTGTAGAAGAGAAGAGGAAAGCAAGAGATCCTAGAATGAATGACGCGTCCATCTGCTGGAGGCCTCCTTCCGCGTGCCGATTCTCACTACCCCGTGCTCACATTTCGTGCTCCTCCCACCACGCTCTAACCCCTGTGTGTGGAGGAGAAGGCACCGCTCGCCGCAAAGGAGGAAATCCCCGGCGAACAGAAAATTGCATAGATGGAGGAAGGGGATTGAGAGGGAGGGAAAGAAGGGAGGCGAAGTTTAAAACGAAGCCGAACGCAGGGATTTCGGTAGCGGTAAATCTTAAGTCCCGCACATGAGCGATCCGAGGAAGCAGTTGATAAATTCCTCTCCCCTCTCTCTCTCTCTCTCTCTCTCTCTCTCTCTCTCTCTCTCTCTCTCTCTCTCTCTCTCTCTCTCTCTCTCTCTCTCTCTCTCTCTCTCTCTCTCTCTCTCTCTCTCTCTCTCTCTCTCTCTCTCTATCTCTCTCTCTCTCTCTCTTCTTCCCATCCACACACTCTTTCCCCTTTTTCCTCCAAAAGTCGTTCGCCCTTCCTCTTTTTGGCACTCTTTCCGGATATGTTACTACTCCACGCCGACTAGACACGAGCGGAGATTGACACACACACTCTCTCTCTCTACACTCCTCTCTCTCTCTCTGATTCTCAATATTTTCATAATCGACACAGTTCTCGTTTTTGTCTTAGAAAGAGACTCTAATCCACTCTCCTTTTTCCAGACTTCGTTGAAATTTCGGATAAATGAAAAACAGAATATGAAATGCATGTCGCTGATCAATTTTTCACTAAGTACTACTCTTTTATACGTCGACGTAGGCAAGAAGTAATCATAATATTAATTCAACAAAATGTACTCTAATAAGGTCAATGGTAAGCGATAAACATATTCCCGTCTGTGAAAGCCTTTAAAATGTTCGCCGAAGTTTCCTTTTAAATTATTTCCCATTCTTATACTCTTCCTGGGGGAAATGGAAAAAAATTCTTTCGCCGGTTTTTCGAAAAACATTTCCACTTTTCCGCTAGAGCAAAACTTTCCTCGAGATGGTGAAATCTGTCTGAGACCCTCGATCCGATATAATTTTGAATTAATTCGGAATCTAGAGTATCGGACGTTGGCATGTCCTTCTTCCGCAGTGCCATAACCGCTCCCGACTTCGTACCCCTTCCTCCCCTCACCCCCGTGCTCCCCCTCCCCCGCTCTATTGATCGCTCGAGAGGAGGGGCTGGAGGAGGGCGCTGCCGGCGCACGGCGGCGGCGCACCGTGGCGCCCCCCGACGCCACCGACGCGTGCTCCCGAAAGTTTCACAGAACGGGTGTGGAAGACGCCCGTTTAGGGCGCAAAGGATTCTCTCATCGCTTTTTCCTCCTGCGTCATGTGAGGTATCTAACAGTGACAGAAAAAAAGAGTGATAGAGAGAGAGAGAGAGAAAGAAAGAAAGCGGAACGGAGAGAAGGGGCAGTGGGGGCGGATAAGGGTAGTTCGCCGCCTCCGCGGGGGCGTTTTAAACCCCCTCGCCGCCCCCGGACTCGCAGTCGGTGAGGGCGCGCGAGTTAATCGGTTCCTCCGCGTGCGATACAAGAGTGCGTGTCGAAAAGGGAAAAGGAGGCATCGGAGGCAGGGAGGAGGAGGGAGCGAGGAGGGGGAAGGAGGGGGAAGGCGGAGAACGACGCGGTGGAGCAGTCTACACGGTGAGACCATGGAGACGCGGGCAGGCGCATTGCGGGTGTCCGTGGCGGTCTCTTTGGTGCTGCTGCTTCTGGCGGCGGCACCGAAGGGCGTGGATGGCCGTCCGGAGGAAGGATCGGCCGCCGCCTCGCTCCCTCCGGCTACTTCGACCACCACCGCCAAACCGGGTGAGTTCTCCATCCCCCTCGTAATCCCTTTTCGAGCTCTCTCCCCCTCTCCCTCCCTCTCCCTCATCCACACCTCGTTCCGAGTTAAGTCTTCCGCATCCACCGTCATTGTTTCCATTCTTGCCGTCCGTCAGACCTTTCCAATTTTTCTCATCGTTTCTGAGTCTTATCACAAGGAACCACTGGCGGATTTGAGGGTGGTCGCACTTGGCGTGCGCCAAGGGCCCCTTGAAGTTAGGGGCCCAGAAAAAATGTTTTTATGTATAATCTCAGAATAATAAACATGTATGTCAATTTAAAAGTCAGGAATGAAATTTTATATATTCGTCTGCGATAGTTAATTTATTGAAACGGGGACTCAAAAATAAAAGGGGTAGTCGTTAGGTGATGTTTCACTACATACTTAGATTGCTCCCAATATTTTACGCCAGGGGCCCCATTAGTTTAGCGTGAGGGGTCTCGGTATGTCTTAATCCAGCACTGCAAGGAACCCAGTCTATCGTCGCTCTCCACAGTCGTATACTTATCACCGTTGCTTCACAGCACGCATTTCTTCTTTTGTATGCAATTGCCTTGAATCTGAAGAAACTCGTAAATTGTTTGCCGAGCATGTTTTGTAAATTAGAAAGACGAAAGTAATATAAAAAATCACCGCGGAAAGGATTGCATTATTCTTTCTATCGTCAAGAGTTATTAAGAACGCTTAAAATATATAAAAATAGGTTATGTGGAACCATTCCACTGAAAATCTTCATCAGTATCTTAGCAAACCGAAGAAAAGCTTAAAACCCCAAGCTTAGAATATTCGATTATCTCAAAATTATAAACAAAAAACTCCATTTTATAGCGTTGTTTAATGCTTGCGTTAATATCATACAAAATGCTACTCTTGCAAATAAAAGTTAATTGAGATAAAATAATATTTGCGTATGAATTTTGCAGCAACTTACGAAAAATGAGTTTCCGTCTAAACCGATCACACGCCTCACTGCAGAGAAATATCTTTCTATTTTTGGAGAGGAGAAGCGTCGCATCTATGAGCGTTTCACAAAAGGTTTCGATGCTAATCAGTTAACATTCGAGGTTCGTAAGAATGATAGAATCAGTTCCTTGCAAGGTCATAATGCCATATATACCTAAGAGGACACAATGGATACACGCGAGTGCTCGTCCTATGCCCTGCTTCGCAACATATTCGATTACGCCGGTAACCTAGTTACCATAATAGGTGCTTAGAAGATCAATGTCATCACCATGACTTTGGTAAGTAAGAATTCGTGCGGATCAGAATTCCTTCGCCGGCGAACGAATCACAGAAACATTTCCTGTTCGCACACACAATCGCATCCTTTTCTGGAATACATCAATTTCTTCAATAGCATTTAATTACTCGGTGGCATTTGTTCGCATTCCATGGATATTAGCTGAATCTTCTAATATCAACCTCAAAAATCAACAAGCATTTTATTCTCGTCCATTAGCCTTCCATTCACCTCTCTCCCCTTTCCTCTACTCACTCTCTCCTCTTTCTCCCCTCTCTTTTCCTCTTTCTCTCTAATTCTTTCTCTCTTGTCTTCCTTTCCTCTGCCTCCGATTTTAGTTCTCTCGCACTTGGAAACTGCCCCAAATCGATGCCAGGCACTTGTTTCCCCCATACTACACTCTTCTCGGTAGTGATGTACCGGGTATCCGGCAATTACCCGGTACCCGGCATACACGGCCATATTTTCAGTAGCCGGAAATTACCCGGACCCGGCACCGGGCGCTGGTACCCGGTGCCGGGTACTCGGTCCCTCATGAGCAAAAAAGAATAACAATAAAAACAAATTAAATGGAACTTAATATTTTACTTTTACTTCTTAGCCTGCAAGAAACATTCAGAGAAACGATATTTTAATTATAATAAACTTTTAAAATACCGATTACTCTAACAAAGGTTAAACTGAATCATGAAATAACATTTTACATAATATGCATAATTATACTTAACGACCTGTTAACAGTATCAGATTGTAAAATCTTATAAACTTTATCAAATCTTCTTAAGTAAAGAATGAAATAAAAGTGCAGTCAAAATTTTAATAACTAAATTTCAACAATGGGAGATTATGATGAAGAAACAATAGTTTTTCCGCATTTCGCGGAAGGAGTTTATTCCTCCGCTCTTCGTACATGATTCCCGCCTCGCTAAACATCCTTTCACTGGGTATGCTGCTTGGAGGTGATGACAAGTAACGTCTGGCCAATTTTGACAGTTCAGGAAAGATAGCTAGCTGCATTTTTTGCCCACCAAGTTAAAGGATTTTCATTATGAGGGATGTTAGGACATTTGAGAAAATTTTCAAATAGCCTTTCTTCTTTAGAATAGGACGTATTATCCTCAGCACGAAACTCTTCTTGTTTGCTTTCGTTTTCAAACAAAATTTCATTTAAGCAAGCCCACACATCTTGAACCAAATTGGTTCAACCTACACGGGCGGGTAATTTTTCTTTCCTTTCCCGGGTACCCGGTATTTTTTAGTACCCGGTACATCACCACTTCTCGGTGATCTTGGTGTCTCGGAATTCCAATAGGCTGCGTTTTAAAAGGAACGCCTGTTGGAGAGCAAAGTGGGAAAACGCATCTTAACCCATCTGAGCTATTTTCGAGAATTCTTTGCATGTGGCAGAAAAGAGATATAGACTACAATATCTGAGATTCCTTGAAAAGTTATTAAATAAATCCTTCCGAATAGGTCTAAATTATTCCACTTATTCCAACTTTCCGAATAAATCCAGCACAAAAATACCAGGGGAAATTGTGATAATATAAAAAATATATCAAAAGCGTAATTAAATTTATTTCAGGGTTGCTTTTGAAAATGAATTCTTTTCATTTTTAGTGACGGGTAAGGAAATCACTAAGTAATTTATAACAAAATAGAATTGTGATGTTAAGTGGGTGGTTCTGGGAATGAAAAAGAATTGGCTCAAAACTATTACCCCAGGATATCAGAAAATGTCATTTTGTGATGATTGAGAGAGAGAGAGAGAGAGAGGGAGAGGGAGAGAGAGAGAGAGAGAGAGAGAGAGAGAGAGAGAGAGAGAGAGAGAGAGAGAGAGAGAGAGAGAGAGAGAGAGAGAGAGAGAGAGAGAGAGAGAGAGAGAGAGAGCTGTTTTCTCATATTTTTGAATCTCTGGTTCCAAAAACAAGCGTGTAATGCACGAACATTTTCATTTGGCAGTGAAAGAATTTAAAAAATTCTGCGTTTACATTGTAAATAAAATCTAAGTTTCATTCATTTGCCTTCATTTTAATCAATTCACTTATTCTATATATTTATCAATTAATATAATGTATACGTAATCCTCCACATTATTCCGCTGATGCCTCAACATATTTTCATTTGAGCTGCTTTTACTTACTGTAACGGCCATATTAAAGGCAATTGCAAAAGACAACACAAGAGCAGAATTAATTTTGGCGCTGCAACTTTCAAATACTCGTGTACCTTTCAATTCTCTCACCTTCCTCTCTCCGATCTCTTTTCTCCTTTCACCTCTTTCTCTCACCCACCGCCTTCTTTTCAAGCCCTTTCTCCCTTCCCCTCCCTTTGTTGCCTTTCCTCTCACGCCACTCTACACGAAATCGCTCTTCTTGGTCCGTGCCCCCCCCCCCCCCTCCATTCTTCAGGGGCTCACAATCAGACCTTACGGAACTCTGCTGCTCTCCAATTTCCCAATTCATATAATGGCATATCTGCCTCCAGTTAGTATTTATTTCAGGCGGTTATATACATATTTAAATTCATAAAATGCTATGTGAAAAATCAGCGGGACAATGAGATTTCGGAGAGATTCATGTGAAGCTAAACCACTTCATTATTCATTGCATCAGCGACATCCTTTTCAAATTACAACCGTGCGGTTATTTGGGCCTATACGGCGGTTAGAGATAAGAGGAAGAAGATGCCTTCCGCACCCCGCCCCTCTCTCTCCGAGCGACGCCTCCGCACACATCCTTGCGCAAAACTTCTTCTAACTCCTCATCCTTCTTCGAGATTCGCTTCATTTCCGAGCAAGCCCGAATCTTCAAAAGGTAGGCAATTCAACACTTGCTCTTTTTCGAACTACGCCCGTCTCAGGTTCGAATGCCCGTTGATGCATAGCTCGCGAGATCTACCAACCGGGAGAAGAAGCGAGATGATGTGTTTGCGATTTTGATAAACAATGATTTGAAATAGAAAAGCGTAATTGTACATTTGTCGTCGAATTGTGTGAATTAAGCACTCGCAACAAACAGCCTTCGGTTTTACTGCATGCTATCGTGTAGATAAATGAAATATCTTTGAATGTGTCGCGTAATTTCGGTGGAACGAAATAAAAGTTCCTGACCGTTACATAGCTATTAGACAGTTCAAGTAAATGAATTTATAAAAAGCCACGTGGCAAAATCAATAGATCTCAATTGAATGGACGGGAATAGGCAATTTATAATCGCCTCTTCTATAAGAGACTCTCGATAACATGTTCGAGAAATTCCGAAATATCACGAATTCCAATAATCTTAGATCAGATTTCATGCAAATCTCAGCCATTTTTATCTTTATCCATTAAAAAAAAACTACGGAATTTGAGACCTTAGCACATGGATGACCCAGAGAACATTTCGTCCTCGTCCTTAGCTATCCATATGTCGCTGAACTCTTGCATCTCGGTGCTTCGTTTATAAAAAGACACTGCTTATTCGTTGCAACGAGCGTCTCCTGAGAGAATAAACGACAAGAAGCTCCAGGCGTCCTGAGTTCTCGTCCTTCTTTGGGGAATTGTCTTTCCCTCATTTCCTTTCTTTCGTTCCTTTCCCTCGTTTTCTCTAACTCTTTTATGAGATCCAGTCGATTGCGTGGAAGCTTAGACTCTGGGGGAAAAAAGCCTTCGTGGAAGGAAGGAGTCGCATGTTTGTTTAAGGAGACCAAGATTGGGGAGTGGGTGGAAGATTGTAGTTCCGGAGCGAGGTACATAGTAGGATGTGGAGAGACAGATAAAGAGAGAAAAAGAGAAAAGAGAGAGAGAGAGGGAGAGAGAGAGAGAGAGAGAGAGAAGGGGAGGCGAGGCGTCGCCGATGACACCAAAAGTGATGAACGGTTCTAGGTGAATTCGTCAAACGCAAATTCGTCGAAAGCGAATTCGTCGAAAGCAAATTCGTCGAAAGATTAATTCATCGAAAGGCAAGTTCGTCGAAAATTACGAGTTCGTCGAAAATCATTTGTAATTCTTTCAGAGAAGAAATGTTAATGAAAATGATTTGCATTCAGACTGATTAATAAAATCGAGTTTTAATGGAGGGAAAAGCTTGAGATTTATACTAACGCTTCAGAATACTTATGTTAGTTTTGTACGCCAGTTGTAGTCATTACGTGGTAAGGTTTATAGAATTTGTGAAAATGAATTAATCAAATGGCGAATGGTAATTTTCATATTTATATTATTCATTTATAGAATTTTCAAGGAAAACAAAATCCTTGCAAGATATTTATGGAAAGTTAAAATACAAAACTACTAAGTAATTATTCGCTTTTAATCTTATATAATAAAATTGAATGTCTGTCCGTCCGTGTGTTCCTTATACATTCCCACGCCCTTTGAGCTATCGGGACCAAACTTTGCAAATTGACTTCATATGACTCTACGAGTATCATTGGGTACCCGAGATTTCCAAAATCGACCCGGGTTTGATTCCCGAGAATGATTTCCACTCCTCATAAGATAACATGGAAAAATCGATATTTCGACCTGCAACCTTATTTTATTTTGCTTATTAAAATTCACATATTTAACCTACGATTTTCGGACTTGGACTGCATTAAAGAAAAATAAATGCAGTTTCTTATTCTTATCGTCTTTTATCACTTTCGAATCTAAATCTCTCGAATTTAACGTTTTAATATCATATGTTGACAAAATTGAGCGTTTCTAACGTGAAGTTGCCTTGCCAACAGGTTACACTGTTAAACTCGAAATCCTATTACTCTCACTACTCACGTTCTCTCCGGACCTCCATGGACACTCTCGGCCCAATTCATAGGTATCAGAGATATCTCAGAATTAGTTTTTACTTTCTCCAATATACGTAGTATAGAGAAAGTATTGTTTTCACGAAAAAATTCGAAATCGAGATTTCAACGGAAATACACGTTTACAAGCAAGTTTTGAAATAAATATTAAAACATATTTTTCTAATTTATAATGTCTTCATCCTTTGGTAAAAAATGCGCAAAGGGTGAAATGATTGTATTCCCATATAATACATAATTTTATTCGCCAAAGACGTCCGGCATAACCCGGGCATCGCCGGGTACTTCCAGCCTGTAAGTTGATATTAATTAATTGGTTGAAGCTTTTCGGGTGCTTGTCATGCTGAGGTTATTTCTGTCTGTTTCAAAATGACGAGATCGTCGAATATAAGTACAAGGAAACCTCATAAATTTCTTAAAAGAACTCCTAAAGCTGGTATTTGTCCAATTTTATTCTTTAAGAAATAATTTCACTTTATGAAAAGGATCGTCTTGATACAAGGATAATGAAAAGAAAGGAAATGCTAAAGAAGTGATAAAAATTTGATAATGCCTTTCAATAAGAACTACGTACAAATGATTTCAATTAGTAAAGATTATATAATAAAAATAAAATCAGAGTAAGAGAAAAATAAAAACTAAAGTGAAATCTTATATAATAAAAGTGAATGTCTGTCCGTGTGTTCCTTATACATTCCCACGCCCTTTGAGCTATCGGGACCAAACTTTGCAAATTGACTTCATATGACTCTACGAGTAACATAGGGTACCTGGGATTTCCAAAATCGGGTTCGATTCCAGGATACAAATTTATTTTCCCATAAGTTTACACGGGATTTTCGATTTTTCAGTGCTAGGTTTTTTCCTTCAATCGTTAAAATTTTCTTCGTTTTTGCTTTATTCGATGGCTAAAACTCTACACTATCTTATTCTTGCGATGTTTACATGTTACACGGTCGAATCATTCAGAAATACGCAATTGTTTACGAAATTTTACGGATATTTCGTACTCTTTCCGACGTTGTCAAAGCGACCGTAATTGTTGCCTCCGATTCAATTAATGCCAATTAAACCTTCAAATAAGTGAAAGTATAGCGTTTTCGCTTCGAACTGTTGTTTAAGCATCGAAATTAATGATGTATAGCAACGTACATAGTTAAGGATAATTATTCTCTTGACTGCGTATGGGAAGCGTTTATGACGATAATTCATCGTGTGTATGCTGGAATCTTACCTTTTAGTAAGTAAAACCTTTATATTATACATCTGTAATGCTTACTAACGCACATTTATAATACTCTCCATAGAAGTCACTCGACATCAGTTTGTGGTTGTGAATAAAACGTCTAATCTACACGAGTTTTTCTAGGACACCAACATTTCCCCAGAAAGTGACAAATGCTTCTTTGGTTCATAAATGACACACATACCGCACAGCAATATAAGTATGCTTTATTAAAGATTCGATCCCATTTTGAATGTTCTTACAAGTCAAAATTCTTAAGATTTATGGATTACAGTGTAAAGGAGACTTTCTCTTGGTCACGTGTCTGCCATAACCCGGGCATCGCCGGGTACTTTCAGTTAGTATGCATATAAAAACGATAATGGTATGTAATGCAAAATTTCTAATGAAACAAAATTAACAAAGAAATTAATATTAAAATGAAAGTTTCAAATTCATACAATTAGTTGTTAAACTATAATACACTTTTCCAAGAATCTTCAACACCGTGGCAAGGACGTATACTTGTGATGTTGTTAGACGAGAAATATCCCTGCAAGATAAAATTGATAATAACAGAAAACAATTAATTAAAATGACAAGTAAGGGAAGATATTAACCAAAGCGAAAAATATAAAATTTATATATATGCTTCTCCAAAAATTTTAGTAGAGTTCAATTAGTTAAAATCGATAATCATATTTTATTTTCACTTGATTTTTTCAGTGTCAAAAAATCAAAAAATTATTTAATAATTTATTCCTCACGACTTTCTTACTCGTTTCAATAACCAATGTTACGCGCAACAGCCCTAATATAATCATAAATATCTATGTTTACGTGCCAACCAGAAATAATTCGCTTCAGCCTTACTTCACTATCGCGACACTTTTTCCGTTTTTTGGGTGGCCCCTCTCTCACCGCTTGTACATTGTCCGATGCGCAACTCATTTGCAGTCTGCTCCCTTTGGATTCCCAAAATAAACTTCCAGATAATGGGATGCATTGCACAAATTTGGTTCTGGAACCCTCTGTGCCATCCTTCAATGTTTTTATTAGTTTTTGGGAGTTCCTGAACAACATTTTCAAAACAATTCCACATTTTGTGTTCAAAAAGTGGTGGACGGCGGCCTCTACAGTCTGGTCGCCCTATCCATGTGTCCTCAAAGTAATCTACCATAGGTTGTACTTCCTCGGAGAAAATTTCACTCCTGCATAAATACTCAAATGTGGCCACAACTTCTGCACAAGGCACAAAGGCTAGAGCAGGAAGCAAACGTAGATTTACGGCAAAGTTGGCGTCATTTTCGTAACGAAGTTTTAAGCCATTTGCTTGGATTTTTCTCCAAATTGATTGAAAGAAGTGGAAAAAGCAACCACGATGCTTTGTTAGCGGAAACTCAGCTCTGATCTATTTAATCATAGACGCTCCAAAATCCGTTAGAAACGATTTTGATTACACATTCCAACCAACACCTTCACTTTTCTTAAAATCTGGTGTACGTGTTTGTCTTTTTATCTGCAAGAAGTGCGTACAGAAGATGTACTGAGATATTGCCCTCGAATCCATCTATAGTGTACAATTGCTCAATTGATAGATTGAATATCCAATCTGTGGAGTACGTTAAATATTTAGGAGTCACCATTTCTCGTGATTTATCGTGGAATATGCATATTCGAAGGATCGTAGGCGCAGCTAATAAGAAATAGTGCTTCGTAGGCAGAATAGTAAGAAGTAGCACAGAACAGGTACGAGAAACGTGTTATTTATCATAGGTAAGATCCGAGGTCGAATACGCTTCAGGATATGGGATCCGAACGAAAAAGGACAGATACTTGAGTTAGAAAGAATCCAACACAGAGCAGCCAGATTCGTAAAGCAAAAACATGAGCAAAAATTAAGCGTCACATCACTCTTGAAGGAGTTGAATTGGATATCGCTAGAGGATCGCAGAATTAGCGCAAGGTTAAGGCTTCTGGAGAAATTTATATCGGAAGTTCTCTTAGAGGAGGTCTCAGGATTATTAGAGGCACCTACGTACATGGGCAGGCACGATCACGAGAATAAAATACGAGAGATCGACTGTAGGACCGAGCGATATCAGAGCTCGTTTTTCCAAGGACCATACGGGGTCATAACAGGAGAGTGATTCCCACGAGGGACGTTATTAGGTAGGTTTTGGTGTACTGCACCCCCTGCCACCCACAAGTCTGGTGATTTGCAGGGTATCATGTAGATGTAGATGAATTTATTTTTTGCATGCTTTCTTATGGGAGATATACCTGGTCGTCTGGAGTTGAACCCAGGACACTTAACGTAACAGTGATAACGGTTCCCAATAGATCTCGTGGATATATAGCAAAAGTCCAAGTTTCAATTCTTTACCTTAAAGGAAAGTGCCCGAAATAAATTTTCAAAAATGCCGCAATGCTTTTCTTATGGAAAAAAACGCAATTTCCGGAATTTCTGGAGTGGAACCCATAACACTTAGATAGGATTTCTCAATTTTTCTAGTGGTTTCTCCATGCCATCTACAATTTCTGAAAGATATCATTTGAAACATAATAAAATGAATATTTTGAACTAAATTAAATTCCAAGGCGCATTTCGATAAATTCGTTTCATAATTTTCGAAGAACTAGCCTTTCGATAAATTTATAGGTCCACGAATTAGCTTTCGACGAACGCATTACAAAATCTGACTTCATTTCGACTCGGAATTCCAGCGGGACTTTTCTAACGTTTTAAGGAGGTTTGGGAGAAATTGAGACTCGACAAAAAAATTAAGCTTTGTTTCGGAGTTGGAGCGGATTTATCGAAAAATAAAAACCAACAAACGAGGGGAACAAAAAAAATTCTAGCTATCGAGAGAGGAATTATGAAACGGAAAATCATTTTTAATTTCTCCATACGTAGTAATGGGAAAGTATTGTATTCACGAAAAAAATCGACTTCGAGATTTCAACGGAAATACACGTTTTTAGGTCCATAGAACACGTTTAGAATATTTGCGGAATGATGTCTGTGTGTGTGTGTATATGATTGTGGACGCTCTAACTCAAAAAGCACTTGCCATATCCTTACCAAACTTCATATATAACACTTTAACATGATCACAAAGAAATGTTTAGTTTTTGGACAATAACGGGTAAACGGAATTCGAGTTTTATTCGAAACCCTATTCGGTTTTTGCGATATTTCTCCATTAACACATCATTATTTTATATATAATTCTATACAAATGTTATATAGAATGTAATTTCCTACAACTTTCATTTGAAACAATTTTCCATAGCAGTTATTGTTTAGGAATTATTTATAATCTAGCATAAGTGCCAGTTGAATTTCAACGGGTTTAATGAATCTAAATTTTCTTCAATGCAGCATGTAAAAATCGCAAGAATAAAATTGTGCACTGTTTTAACCATCGAATATTTCTATATTATAAGTCTGTTTTAATTAATTAACTATAATCTCACAGGAATTCCTTGTGAATAAAATAGTACCTTTCTTTCTACTAAAATAGCCATTGTTATTAGTTATTAGTATTAAATTGATTATAACATTAGGATTTCAATTTCATTAAATAACCAGAATTCCGGTTCCAAAAAATTGGTTCAATCTTCAATTGCCTCTGATAATACTTTAAATAGATTTTGGAATATATTGTACCTCAATATCGTTTATCGTCTGCTCAGCACTCTTTCCTTCTCATTTTCCGAAACAACCACTTTCACCAGTTTTATATGGAATTCAAACTTAGAAGAGAACTTGATTCAATTCAGTTAAAATAACCACATAACAAACTTCTTATTCCAAAGAAAATCCTTTTATAATACGCAATGTTAACCTAGAATTCATTCATTCTGAAAAGTGAATAAAAGTGCCATGTAGGTACATATATTTCTTTCAACTAAAATAGCCACTCTTAACAGACTTTAATGGATTAATGCATTAGCATTTCAATTTCATGCAATAAGCAGAATTCCGGTAAAAAAATCTGTTCAATCTTCAATTGCCTCTGATAATACTTTAAATAGATTTTGGAATAAAATATACATTAATACCGTTTAGCGTCCGCTCACCACTCTGGACTTCTCAGTTTCCGAAACAACAACTTTCAATAGTTTTAAATTGATTTTTGCTTTGAAATGGTACTTTCCTGTCAACGGGAATGCCTCAAAAAATAAACACGTATTGTTGTGATATTTTGTTTGTTAACAATGCGTAACAAATCTCGTTAAGATATTTACGTTGATCCCTAAATGATGAATTTGTGGAGCTTGCCGAGGAGTGAAGAAGAAGCTGTATCTTTGCTTCAAGACCATGATATTATATCTAAAGGGCGAATGTGCAAGAAGGGCCATATTATGAAACTTTACTTCTGAGACAGAATATTTTGGTAATGCAACGCGAAAGTCTGTCAGCAGAAGAATTCATGTGGCGATAACATAACAAAGAAATCGACATATTTCCAGCTATTTTAAATGCCATAAAGATATATTGGTCCCCTAGTAAAATAAATTTAGATTTTATTAGTAATTATGTTGCTTTTATTAATAAATAAGTTTCAAAAAAGTGTGATTTTTAAGTAATTCCCCCGTTGTTACGCATTTTAACAAACAAATACGTCGTAACATATCACAACAATACGTGTTTATTTTTTTAGGTATTCCCGTTAACAGGAAAGTACCCAAAATACTTGAGTCAATTCAGTACAACTTCCACTTTACACACTGTAAATTCCAAAGTAACTCCTTTTATAATAGACAATGCTAGCCTAAAATTAATTCATTCTGTGAAGTGAATAAATAAATTTCTTTCTTTAAACTATAATAGCCACTGTTATTAGATTTAAATGGACAAATCAATTCATTAAAAGATCCACTGTTGTTTCTTCGAAAATTGCCGGTTTACAATTTTAAATGTCCTTTTAATTTTAATTGAATTTTAATTTATATTCGTTTCCAAACTTCGGCCATTGTTACGAAATTCATTCGAAGAATAACAATATAAATTCGTAAGCACGTATGGTTTACAAAGAATTTAATTTAAGAATGCTATTTATTTCCAATTTTTCTAAAATGACACTGTCGATAATTAAAATTTTTTATATTTACGTTAATATACTTATTTTCCACAAAACACGCCAATCTCTCCCCTTCCTTCCTCTCTCTCTCTCGTATTTAACCTAACAATGATAATGGTCGACATAGCAACATCAAGTTAAAATGGCGAGATTTCCACAAAATATGCAAATTAAACGTTTAACATGGAATATTTCGAACTGTGGGCGAAAAAAGACGAACGGAATGAGAAACTTTATAACTTATTCTTCAAAATGGTTCAAATCCGAAGGTTGTGTGTTAATTTCTTCTAATTTTAATTTCCAAATGAAAAAAGCCTGCACGTCGAAAAATCGCGTTTTACATGTAAAGTAATGGGAAAAGGAAATGCCTCTCCTGGAGACGAACCAAGGAATTATTTCGCGATTTAAATTCGTCCTCACCTGAAAAAATGTTAATCAAGCATCTCTACCAAATTTAGAGTTTCTATCATTATTATTTCTCGAGTTATTAGCGTTTGCATAGCGTCATCAACTAACCAACCAACCAACCAACGGATGACGGCTATTATTATAAAAATAATCAGTTTTTCGGTTTCCGTCAAATATCTCTGTTAAAACGTCGTCGTCGTCGTCTTCGTGATGACCAAAGTTTTAGAGAATAATATTTCTTCCAAGTTTTGCTTGAAACAAATTTTCGTAGAAACATTCATTTCGGAGATATTTTGCTTTTTCTTAATACCAGTATACGGCGCCACCACCATGTAGCGGTGAATTCTGTAACCATATTCAAAATATATGTAATTTACGGCAATAAGGAAGACTGTATTCTTTTACGATACGAAATGGTAATTTTTCCTCATAATACTATTCATAATAATTTAAATAACTATACCCTAAATATGGAGAAAGTCATGTGTTGGCCCCATAAGATTTTTGAGTTACAGCGCACATAATCACACACACACACACACACGCACACGCGCACGCGCACGCGCGCGGGCGCGCACACACACACACAAACAAACACACACACACATCATTCCGAAAATAGTCTAAACGTGTTCTAGGGACCTCAAAACCTGTATTTCCGTTGAAATCTCGAAGTCGATATTTTGAGAGAGAGAGAGATACCAGGGATGACAGAAGCTGGAAAGGACCAAAGTGCGATGAAGAGTGGAAACGAGGTATGTTTATAAACGTTGTGATGGATACATTTCTGAGAAAGAGCAGTCGTGGAGGGTGTTGGGGAGCGGTCCGAGACACGATTGTGGCGGAGGGGAAGGAAAGAGATTCCCAGGTAGTTGCAATATCGATTTCAAGGAAGCGGAGGAGAGTTTCTGGTTGAAAGAGTGGCAAGGGAAAGAGAGCGAGGGAGAATGTGTGCAAGAGAGAGAGAGAGGGATGGGGAAGTGTGAGAGAGCGGGTTAAGGAGAATTTTCGATGATAATTAACGGAAGAATAGTGAGAAATGAGATAATGGGAGAAGAGAACGCTAAGGAGAACACCACGGAGAAAGAATGTCGGAAATGTGCGCGCACTCTCTCACTCTCACGCAACAAACAGAGATGTACAAAAAAAGGAGATTTATCGGAAGGGGGCATGATATCCGCAGAGATATAAATGGGAAATATTACGACGCTACAGAGCGGATAATATGGTGGAAGGCGCGGGTAATAATAAAAAAGTTCAGCGTTCGACACGGCAAATTGAAATTAATGAAAATACAATAGAAAGCCGAATATCTATGAGGACAAGTAGTGAGTATAAAAATAAATTTTAAAAAATGACTTATATTTTAACATTTATTATACTCGTTACTCCAAATTTGGTGAAATTACCTGCATAAGTTACCTTTTACTGGCGGAGGCGGTGTTATATTCAATTAATCTGGATATCAAGCCTGAAGACATTTCTTGTCGTATACAAATCAACGAAGGTAAGTAATCGGTATTATTACTCAATCATTATGGACGTATGTAAACGTGCTTTGATTGCTTTTAATAGGAGAGAGAGGGAGAGAGGGTGAGAGAGGGAAATGATTTTCAATACAATTAATGTTTCTGATGCCAATTTAATCTCCATAAATTGCTTGAACGATCGAATCATTACTCCCGTTGATATAAAAATTATAAATTTACGCTAATTCTACTCGGATTTGAATTCTGTCTTCAAAAATAAGAAACTACAATTTCTATCCTATCCGGTAATTAAAGTCTCAAGTTCGAATCATGAAGGGAAATAATTTTAAAATGCAAATATATAAATCTCTACACCAATTTACCTTTTCTTATGGGTCAAAAATGGGGCAAAAAAGGGCCAAAATAGCCCCTCAAGATTGGAATTTCGATAGTTTTGGATTTCTTCCTTCGGATGTGATCAAAAACCTATAATCCTACAAAATTTCAAGTTTCTAGCACATCTGGAAGTGCCTCATAATTTTGTATCCTGCCAAAGTCGTTACAAACCGCTATATATACGTATACGAGGTCCAACAATAAAGTAATGAGACTGATTTTATTTCTGTTGCATTGACAATGCTGCGGCCTGCTACCACAGACCATGTTTGACCTTGATCCTTCCCCCACCCTTACTTCAAGGGGCACCGCCTTGCGTTACTTCAGTCTTGAGTAGTTGCTTGACAAGTGAGGATGTGTTTGTGCGCCTTGTGACGAAAATGGAAACGCGGAACATCGCGCAGCGGTATGCAATCATGTTTTGTGTGAAACTCGGTGAAGGAGCCATCACAACGTATGGAAAGCTTCAGCAGGCTTTTGGAGAAGAGGCACTGTCAAGGGCACAAGCTATCCGCTGGCATAAAATGTTTTCGGATGGCAGAACCAATGTTGAAGACGAGTAGCGCGCCGGGCTACCATCAACCACCCGGACGGACGACATCACAGCTCGGGTGAGAAAACTTCACAAAGAGTGGTTACCTCCTGGACAGACAGTTAATCAACCTTACTACGCAGAAATTCTCGAAAGATTGCGAAAGCGAGTCGTTCGGGCTGGTACAATCATTGCGAAAAACGGGATTCTCCATCATGACAATGCGCCAGCCCATGCGGCACTGTCAGTAGGGCAGTTTTTGTCCTCCAAAGACATTACGGTGCTGCTCCAGCTCCCTTATTCGCCCGATCTCGCACCTTGCGACCTTTTCTTATTTCCACAAGTCAAATCGGTTGTGAAAGGACATTATTTTGAATCAACAGAAGTCATCCAAACAACCGTAACCCAGGCCTTAACATTCCACAAGATGCGTTCCAGAAATGCTACAAGCAATGGCAAGACCGTTGATGAAAGTGTGTCCAGTCACAAGGGAACTACTTTGAAGGAGACCAATTTGTAATTGATCAACAGACGGAATAAAAAATTTTTTCGAACCAGTCTCATTACTTTAATGTCGGACCTCGTATATACCTATACAGGGTGTCCCAAAATTTCGAATTTTAACAATATCGGATTTCTTCCTAACTAAAAACTTATGCCAAATTTCATGTTTGTATCTCATTAAGAACTGGCGCTGGAGCCTAGACGGTAGAGCGAAAATGATTGAAATCTCGTACTTAGACATTTTATCATACTGAGCAGAGTATACTTAGAAATGGTTGACATTGATCAATAATTACGAGTAGTTTGTGCTACGCATTTTTAACAAAAATCCGATTTTTTCAAAAACGGCTCTAACGATTTTGATAAGATTTCGTAGTTACTTGAGTATACGTCTTCAATAACACTACGTATTTCATTTTTCCCAACGAATGAATATAAGGCTGGTTTATTCTTGGGCAACTATAACAAAAATTGGGTTTTCTAAAAACAGGTTCATACGATTTTCATTTTCTAAAGATTACTAAACGACGCATTACTACGTATATGAGAAAGTTTGTACAATGTGTGTTGTACCGATTTTTTATTTTCGTAGGAAGGTTGCCAGAATTAATTTCATCAGAGCCGAGATATACTATTGCGCCTTTATTTTTGTAACAAAGTCGTTCACTCAACCATGCATGGTTAGGCTGAGGGTTTCTTCTACGAATATGCTATTGTCCAACTCATGGTCAACTCAATATAAAAACGAGTTTTTGTAGCATTGTTTAAAAATTAATAAACGATATCGAAAAGATCATTAATATACATTGTCAGCTCGAGATATCATATCTTGACGCCCGGCCAATCAAACAAACAGCGTCCCCTTTTGCATATAAAAATTTCACAAACATACCGTTCATTTTTATTTCCAACTATACGCTTTGTTGTAATAAATACGAAGTTGCCGCTTCGTTAAGATGTGATTCACTTTGGAATACAAAAGAGAAATTTGCAATAATGGATAGATATATAAAAGTCGTTTAAACTCTCTAACTATATTGACGCCTCGGGCGCGGGCTGGCCTTATGAATTGGTTTGGATAGATTTTCATTTTTGTCAAAATTTGTCGCCCGCCTTCGAGAGGCGCCTGAGGCGGTTGCCTCGCCGCCTCGCCGCCTCACCCATCGGAACGGCCGTGTATATATATATATATATATATATATATATATATATATATATATATATATATATATATATATATATATATATATATATATATATATATATATATATATATATATATATATATATATATATATATATATATATATATATATATATATATATATATATATATATATATATATATATATATATATATATATATATATATATATATATATATATATATATATATATATATATATATATATATATATATATATATATATATATATATATATATATATATATATATATATATATATATATATATATATATATATATATATATATATATATATATATATATATATATATATATATATATATATATACAGGGCCGTGCCCAGACATTTTGCCGCCTGAGACGAGATATAATAGGGTGCCCCCTGGCCTCGCTGGCCTTATGAATTTATTTTGATAGGTTTTCATTTTTGTAAAATTTTGGCGCCCCCCTTCGAGAGGCGCCTGAGGCGGTTGCCTCGCAGCCTCACTCATCGGCCCTGTGTATATATATATATAGATATATATACATATTTCTTAGATGTAACAATGATCCCTCTAAAGAAGAAGCCAAAGGCAATGTAGTGTAAGGACTACAGAACGATAACTCTACTGTCACACACTTCGAAGATCATCACGAGGATTCTTAATAAAAGACTAGAGAAAAAGGCCGAAGAAATGCTAGGGGAAGATCAATTCGGCTTCAGAAAAAGATGTGGAACCAGAGATGCTATCGGTGTAGTGAGAATCATATCAGAAAGGGTAATAGAGTACAGTCAAGATTGCTGCGTATGTTTCGTCGACTGGCAGAAGGCCTTTGATAGAGTAAATTGGTTACTGTTGATCATGATATTAAAGGATATAGATGCAGACTGGAAAGACAGGAAACTGATCAGGAATCTATATGTGAATCAAGTTGTAAAGATCAGGTTGGAGAATACGGACACCAGCGGAGTACATATCGGTAGAGAAGTAAGACAGGGCTGCTGTCTATCGCCGATTTTTATTCAATATCTATGGAGAGAGACTAATGCAGGAAGCGTTAGAAGGCACGGGAGATTTCAAAATCGGAGGAAGGATTATAACAACAGTGAAATACGCGGATGATCAAGTACTTCTAGCAAGAAAGGAAAAGGAACTCCAGAAAATGATAAATAGACTAGTGATAACAGGTCGAAAATACGGTATGGAAATTAATACAAAAAAATCCAAGGTTATGCGAGTATCAAGTAAAGAAGATGAATATTTGAACATAAGTATTGGAGGAAAGCCATTAGAACAAGTTTCAGATAATAAATACCTTGGAAGCATCATAACGAGAGAAGCAAAATGTACAGATGAAATCAGGACTAGAATAACAAAACAAAAGTCGCTTTCAGAAGAAAGAAACTCCTGCTAATGGGAAATATACAGCAGGAAATCCGCAAGAGGTTGATAAAATGCTATGTATGGAGTATAGCTTTGTACGGAGCAGAAACATGGACGTTAAGGAAAAATGATATTAAATACTTGGAAAGCTTCGATGTGGACCTGGAGAAGAATGCTGAAGATAAAATGGACAGATAGGGTGAAAAATGGGGAAGTACTACGAAGAATAGGAGAGAAGCGAACGATTATACAGACTATCAGAAAGAGGAAGTCGAACTGGATTGGGCATTACCTGAGGAGTGAGAGCATGATTAAAGAAGTGCTAGAAGGAGAACTGGATGAAAAAAGAGAAAGAGGTAGGAAAAGGTTTCAGCTGGTAGACGACTTGAAAGGGAAAGAGAGCTATCAAGTCATGAAGAAAACTGCGGAAAATAGGAGTATATGGAGAACCAAGTTTAACCTAGAATAATCACGGACCTGTCAACGGACAGACTACCTATGATGATGATATATATATAGATATATATCGAGTGAGGTTAATATAAAAGTTAGTACTAAAGGATACCAAAAGGAATGAGAGATAAAGGAGAGAGATTCGAAATAAGGAGAGCTGAGGAGAGAAATATGGAAGGAAGAAAAGATAGGCCTGCATAGCCGGATGGAGAGGTGTCAGGACCACCACAGGTTTTGTCTCGGAAAAGGAGCCTCATGCTGAAATAGCACGTGCATTAAATGTAACACTATATCGCCATTAACAGTGAAATACGGATGGGTATGAGTTCAGTGAATTACTTATTATTCCAAAAAAATATTCTCAATTTTGTAGTACAGGGTGTTCAAAAAGGCTCTATATAGTAGATAGATAAAAATTACAGGTTGGCATCACTGATGGTTACTATTATCATAACATCACTTATTAGATTAAATGGAAAGGGGCAACTTTGAGGGGGAGAGGGAGGGAGATAGGGATTCCTGCTAATTAGTGTTTCTTTACGGTTGGGAATAATTGCTGATTTTCCAGAAAGTAATGGTTTCTGTATATTAAAATTTAAAAATAAAAATTATTTTGTCACTATAGGAAAGGATTTTTTAGTGAAAAATTGTTTTAAAAAATATTGTGTTGTTAACCTGTAATTTTTATCTATCTACTTTATAGAGAATTCTTGGAAACACTGTATACACACAACGATTTTAAAAGAGAAATTTCAGAAAAAAATACGCATGCATATTATCTTACCAAATTTATAAGAACGAAAACTGTTTGATCTATATTAAAATAATCAAGTATATTAAACATAGAAGCCCAGAAAATCGTCCTCATTGCTGATGCAGTCACCACCATTAGCCATTTCATATGAATCTTCACTATCTTCGTGCAGCAGATTATCTTCAGTGCCAATAGTGCATAGCTAATTCCACATTTTAAGAATAACTTTGTAAACGTATCGCTTTTTACCAAATTCCGTGAGTTTTTCACCCCTCACAAACGTATGAAATAGAGGACCTTTTAATTAGTCCTGTTGGTGTCACGTCACCATTTGGTTTCTCCGTCCATTTTGTCCATTCTTCGTCCAAGAAAGCCTTAAATGGCTTATTAACATCGAAACATCCGTAGGCTGTGATTGACTTGTTAATCCACCTGTAATCACTGCCAGGTGCGTCTTCAGTTCCGTAACACGCCTTTTCGTTGACTCTGTTGTATGAGCCTTGGACTGATCACACATTAGATAATAAAGACGTTTTTTTGAGAAGGCCTCCTGGACGCTTCGACCACAAATTCTCTAACAATATCTTCATGCCTTCTCCATCCATCCGCACAACATGAAAGAACGACAGTGTAGTGCGTCATCTCATGACAAGATGTTTCTTCATTACCGCCTTTAACGTCCACTGTCTTGTTCGATGGAACATCGAGCGTGAGAGGTACTTAATCCATATTTTCTACATTTCCTAGCTCAAAACACATTTTCTTTCTCGTATTTATAAAATATTTATGGAATTCTATAATCTTATTTTCGTTTTCCATTGGCATATTTTGCGCTATTTAATTAATTTAATTTATCCCTATTTAAAAACGCGTATTAAAGCAGTGAAATTACCTAGGGTTGGTTTGATGTGCCGCGTTGTTTATTAAGCGCTCATCAATGTGTGCCGTGATAAAAAAGTTTGAGAAGCATTGATATATACGACCGAGCAAATGTTTACTCTCGGCACATAAGACAGGTTGGTTTTAGGTGACGTTTTTCGGGGGGAAAACGTGCGTCTTAACCGACAGGAAATACGGTAAACATATTCAAAAGCAATATAATGCGATCGGTTTATATTTCGATAATCCTGAAATCAGCTGAATATTCACCTTGTATCTAAACGAATACATAAATTTGGAGAATCACAGAAGATATATTGAGAGTAAATGAATTGGCAATCTTACGAAAGTTGCAAGGAACTTTTAAAATATGCATTTTATTGCAGAGTTAATTATGTCAGGCACGCAGTACGGAGTTGATCTTGATCATTAAAATGAATGTCATTTAAGGATGTCTCATCAGGCAATCACCAAGCGTTTGGTCAGCGTGTTTGCCCATTTTTATTTGGCCATTCATCTTCGCGATAAAGACCCTGATTGCTTCCTATGGAGCGTTTCCGATCTTCATTTAATTAAAATGAGATCAAACGCTTGTTGCTTTCAAAATTCATTAAAAACAAATAAAATTGGCAATTTAGCAATTCAACTTCTGTAAATCTGAAGTACTTTAATTTGAATACAAAATAAACGCTTTGCCCTTGTACTCGCCATTATTTATAACATCATCATCGGTCGCTGTTATCAGTTTAACAATCCAAGACATTCAGTGAAGCAAATATAACCGTTTACGGAGAGAAAGCGTTATGTTATAAAGAAACAAAAGAAATTTGATTTGTTTGCGTGTTTGTATGGATAGAAACAGAAAAATTAATTCTATTGGCCGTAATTTGTTACATAGAATGGTTATGAATGATAAACCCGTCGCAGTCTCATTCTGAGTGAAGAAAAGCTAACCACACTCACTGGGAACATACGCTATTCAATTATTAATCCATTTCTTTTTAAGTGCTCGTTCCAAGTTTTGTACAAAATCTATCCTCTCGTTAATTAATGTTGGAATGCCGAAAAATGGAGAAAAAATAAGGAAGAAAGGGACACGAGGCGAATGAGAAAGCAGAATCTCTATAAGAGACATCGCTGACTGGAAGTTTCCCCGCTTAGCGGAACAATGGACCCAGAACATCGATTCACAACACTATTTGAACCATTTACACAACTTTTCTTTGGACGCTTACAGTTAATACCTTGGGAACCAACCGTGTAAGGATTTCGGAAAATTACAGTTTCTTGAGCAGTAGTACATTATTGCAGTTTATCAGAAGAAACAGTTTTCACGTATTAAAAGCTAAGATAAAAATACGCAAAAATAATAAAGGTAACGATAATCTGCAACACCAAATAAACGCAATGAACATAATAAAACACAATCGTTAACTTATGAATAGATACGCTGGTGCGCTGGGTTTCAGATTATAATAAAAGTATATAAGAATGACTTCATTACTGAATCCATGAACGCTCTACTCATACCGAACCACATACACAATAAAAGAAGTGAAAACAAAACACACAAAGGCATTTTATGTTAAAGATCCGCTAAAATCTCAAAGTCGAGTTCAATGGAGGCAATTTGAAACCGTGAATATTCTTGAGATCATCCGACTATAAAATGAATGATACTTGAACTTCAGCTGAATTATTTAATTTCAGAGCGATTAGCAAACATAGCATTATCGATAAATACCAAAAAAGTAAAAAAGGCGCAATAGACATATTTCGATCGAGAAACTTTTAAAATGAAGATTTATTTTGAGCTTTCAACCTTTCAATCGGTCTGTCAAATACTTCGTTCCATTCTGATATCGGTTGCTACATAGCTCCAAGATTCGACTCGGGACATCAATATGTATTGTGCTGCCTCGCTTCAAAAGGATATCGGAGATCCTAATTTAACTGCATGGGCGATTACGAAAGGATTTGAAAGGAAGGGAGTGAAGAGAGACGAGTGGGGCGGATGAAATAGCACGGAAGGGGGAATGCATGGAAAGGGAAATAAAAAAGGGAATGCGAGGGTAGATGTATATAATTTAGGAAAAGAAGTAGAGGAGAAGAAGAAAGGAAATGGAAAGATAAAGATGGAATTAGTACAAAGGAAGGGAGATCTAGAGAGTCGGAGGAGGAAATAAAAATGTTGCTTAGAAGAGGGAAGAGGCGGAGCGAGAGAGAGAGAGGGAGGGAGGGAGAGGGGGAATAAATGCAGATAGGCTAATGCTCGAAAAATGGAAGAAATAAAGAAGAAGGCGGAGGAGGTGCTTCAGCGCCGGCAGTGGAGAGAATGTGGTTGACATGAAGGACCGTTGGATTTTTTCCCCTGAAACACTTGAAGAGTCGATTACTCGGGGTCCACTCAAAAAAGAGCATGAGATCGAAAACCGATATGGGGTGGACGTTAAAAGAGATGGAGAGAGAGTGAGAGGGTTATACACACACACACACATAGAAATATATATATATATATATATATATATATATATATATATATATATATATATAGAGAGAGAGAGAGGAGGGGAGGGCTAAGGAAGAGGGGGAGACAAAGAGAGAAGGAAGCAGAAGAAATTATTGTTCGGAAGCTTTCCCATGACTTCTACCCTGGTGAAAGCCCAAAATTCTTTGACAGGGCATGATTTATTCTCAAATGCCGATTTTAATCATATTACGCATAGGAGAAAAAATGAGGCAAAGAGATATTTTCTATTTCCTTAACTACAAATTAATAATTAGATTTTAATGTTAAATTATTAACAGAAATTTAACCTGTTTGTATTATGGTTTAAAGTACGACTGAAATATTTTATGGAAAGATAAATAAAATAAAACTCCCTAATCGTTCATTTAATGTTTTTTTAATACTTTATTCGCATAAAAAATTGGAGTTCAAAGAAAAAAATATAAGGAATACTATTTATGATGCAGGGAACATCTAAGTAAAAATAATACGCTATCAATATATATATATATATAATTCTGTAAGGGTCATTTTCCTTAATGAAATTGTGAGCAAACGGCAGCTCCAATGAATACGATTCACCACTCACTTTAAAGTTTACGTGGCCACGATGTCGGCAAAATGGTAGAATTTCTGTATATTGTATAGTTGAAGAGTAATTTCAATAAATCAATTTCAAAATCAATTTTTGACATAAATATACATTTTTTATTGATTACAATAATAATAAATGAAATTTATGGACAATCTATAATAATTATAATACACAGTTTTTGTCTTTCGTATTCAACGGACCTACGCAGTTTCGATTTCTCAAGTGCGTGTAGACGAGGAAACGGTCACGCTCGGATATGATTCACGGTATCTTTTCAAAGACTTCGCTTACAAGAGATATGTTTACGATGCTATAATTTTAATTTCATGCTGAATCCAATTACGCATGTGTACATTTTCTAAAACAATCGGGAAAGGACTTGTGAGGTAATACGTAACTTTTAAAAGTTTTCCGTATTCTGTGTCTGAAATCTCATGATAAATACAACTCCATATCTCCGCTTCTAATGAACGAAATGTAAACAATTTTTCTATTTGACTTATGTAATGATTAAGAATGATAAAGAATGATGACTGCGTAACTAAAAAGTTTATATTATTAATGAAACGCCTTTTAAAAAATCATAAATACAACACTTACAATTAGTTAAAAATATTCAGTCACGACATGGAAAACTTGACATGTGACAAACTTTTTACCTAATTGGTTTAGATTGGTCCATTCAGCGGATGATGTTTAGTAATGTTTAGATATTTCTTTGAATAAGATTTCATGTTAATATCTTTCATAGTTCACGCTATGCTGAGAGTTATATAAACCGCGAACGCGCACCGTAACAATAAGCGATTACTGTTCATTCGATTCTATGTATCAATGTTTGTGTGTTACGTATGATATTTTAAATGATACTGTTTACAAATTTCATCTTTTATGTAACTACATAAAAAATATCATCAAAAAAACATCGAAAACATCAAAAGTTATGATTTTTTTGAAATTTTTCGCAACTTTTTCGTGGTTTTTCAACAAACTCCTTCGTCCGCTGAGGAGGGAATTCGTCAAAACTCCTCCGTCGTAGAGGGGTTAAAGCAGCAATAAAATTATGTGAATTATGTCAATACTAAAACGTAAACAATAAGTAACATCTTGGTTACCGGACAAATGTAAGTAGATGTATCGATTTGTGTTGCGATAAATCTTTTAATATTAATGGTAAAAGATAACAATGTTCTAATATTCCTTAAAAATTATTTGACTCACTTTAAAGTATTCATAGACCATATTTAGGCATTTAGGCCATCTGTACCCTTTATCTTGGAATTAGATATTCCTCCTCTACGACGCGCCACGGCGTGGATACCCATATCTTTGAAGAAATTTTGCTTTGTTGCCCCCTGAAAAATGATCATCTAAACCAATAAATTTTGTGCGTAAAAAAAATTTCGAGCGATTTAGCAAGTAATATGACAAAACATGAACAGAATTAAAATACTCAGTCTTTCGTGCGTAAAATTAGTCATTTCCCGTGATCGTAAGGTAATATTTAGGTATATTTATATCGACATCAGTGAAGGGCTGCATGGCATGCATTCTTATGGAAATTGTATTCTATTGAACCCATGGGGTATAAGAGACTCCACAGTCAGCAAACCTAGACCAAGTTATTCCTTTGGT
Source organism: Uropetala carovei (assembly GCA_036926305.1). Classification (NCBI taxonomy): domain Eukaryota; kingdom Metazoa; phylum Arthropoda; class Insecta; order Odonata; family Petaluridae; genus Uropetala; species Uropetala carovei. Next base: position 2,210,751 of record JAXCHB010000174.1, read on the forward strand.
CCATGGGATGGCCCATGAAACTTTTTAATTCGATAGCTTCAAAGGTGTATATATATATATATATATGAAATTTGGTAACAATATGGCAAGAACTTTTTGAGTTAGAACGCCCACAATATCAAAATTCTTTCACGCGACCCCCTAGATTTGTTTCATTTGGTGAAACAATAATTTCTGCAAAATAAGAAGTCAGTCGGACAACGGGAAGGCGTGCCACAATTGACTTGAAGTTTTGAAATTTTAGTAATTTCACTTTAATTTCAGAGTTAACTTTATTCTAACATTTTCACTGAAAAAGTTACTATTATTTACTAAAGGTATCATTTCTTAGTTGTTTAATAATAATATTTACTTATAAGTTTAAACAATTTATTCGAAACCTTTTGATTTTATCATTGAATTCAGTGTATAATATTGCGCATGAGCTACCGCGTACGCGTACGGCTGAGGCCATCAAAGATGTAAAGGAAAAAATCGAGTTTTCGCTACAAAGTTTGCGAGAGGTGCAGCCGAGGGAAGATTACAAGGAATTAATAGAATTAATGATTATTATTCTTGGTGGAACTTCTTTTGGTGGGATCTGATTCGGAATCTCTGGCGCTTTCCACCAGCCAGATGGATGGCCAAGGCTATATATTGTTTTAAAATATATCTATTTTGAGATCAATTTAAAATGAGTCCGGAAGAAAAATTAGGAATTCTAGATGTATGTATCTATGTAACGAATTTATATATCCATGCGTGGATCTGGGCCCCAGTACCGATAATAGCTCCTCGTCAAGATCTCCAACCCTTTCGAGATCTTGACGAATACAAAAATGTGATGAAGCTATAAGTAATGTTGCAACTAAAATATTATGTACCCATTTATGGTATTTGGCAACAGAAAATGCAGCACTATCCTTTTTTGACAGCGAAATTTCAAGTAACACTAAAAGACTTATGGTTCAAGCCCTTAATAATGAATCCGACGATAATTTTAAAAAAGTAACCATTTCCCCTAAAGATGTAGGGCGATATAAACATTATGGTGTAGAAAACTTCATTTCTGTTCAATCGAAGAAATTTTTTGAGCGATTTAGTATAACAACAGATTTTATGTCTAAAGATCCGTCAATGTGGGCAACGGATGATAATTTTAAAACCATATTAAAAATTGTAAATGATATAAAAGTTGTCAATGATATTGCTGAACGAGGAGTCAAATTAATGAAAGACTACAATGATTGTTTGAGAAGAAGTGAAGCGAAAAAGCAGTTTATTTTACAAGTTGTAACCGATTAAAAGCAGCGTTATCCTAATGTTAATAAGAGTATGTTAAGGAAAGATTTTAATTAAAAAGTTTATATCATTTCACCCTGAATTACAGTTTTTTCTCTCCTCCTCCCTTTATATATAAATTCGACTTTAATAGTTTATAACGATTACTTTTTCTGATAAGTACTTATATGATTGTTAATAACAATAAATAATTAAATTTACATACACAAAACAATTTAACACTTCAATTCTTTTTGTTTTTTCTCATTACCATACTGAAAATGATGCCGAGTACAAAAATTATTAAATTTTGGATTAAAAAAATTTTTAACTTATTAATAAACAATTGTTTTTGTTATAATAAGCTATTATAAACAGAATTTTAGCTTAAAATAACATCTAGTGATCAATAAAGTTGATGTAATGTGTATTTTTTCATTTTTGGTGTAATATAATTTTTTTTATGAAAAAGTCGGTTGTGGCACGTGTTTCCGTTGCCCGATCAATTTGCGCTTTTGTAGGAATTATTTTCTCACCCAATGGCACAACTTGGGGAGGTCGCGTGAAAGAAATTTCGAAAAAAAATTTTCACCAAGAGTAACTAAGGTCCACCATAATGCACACGCATACATCCACACATACACACACACACAGACCTCATTCCGAAAATAGTCTAAACGTGTTCTAGGGACCTCAGAACCTGTATTTCCGTTGAAATCTCGAAGTCGATTTCTTTCATGAACAAAATACTTTCCCATTACTACGTATGGAAACGTGTTATTTATCATTGGTCAGATCTCAGGTCGAATACGCTTCCAGCATATGGGATCCGTACGAAAAGGGACAGATAGTTGAGGTAGAAATAATCCAACGCAGAACAGCCAGATTCGTAAAGCAAAAATATGAGCAAAAATTAAGCGTCACATCACTCTTGAATCCTCTTAGAGGAGGTCTCAGGAAGGCAGGAGGCACCTATGTACATGGGCAGGCATGATCACGAGAATAAAATACGAGAGATCGACTGTAGGACCGAGCGATATCAGAGCTCGTTTTTCCCATGGACCATACGGGATCATAACAGGAGAGTGATTCCCACGAGGAACGTTATTAGGTAGGTTTTGGTGTACTGCACCCCCTGCCACCCACCAGTCTAATGATTTGCAGTGTATCATGTAGATGTAGATGTATGGAGAAAGTAAAAACGTCGTAATTGGTAATCTTCGTGAGGACCAAAGTTGTAGAGAATAATATCTCTTCTAGGTTTTGTTTGAAACAATTTTTTGTAGAACCATTTCGAAGATATTGAACTTTTTTCGTAATTTTCAATATCCAGCGCCACCACCATGTAGCGGTGAATTCTGTAAATATATTCCAAATATAATTTACGGCAATAAGGACGACTGTATTCTTTCACGATACGAAATGATAATTTTACCTCATAATGCTATTCATAATAATTTAAATCAGTGCTGGCAAACGAAAAAAATTCGATTCGTTACGTTTTCCGTTACGGCCAAAAAAGCAATTTCTTTTTTTGTTACGTTTAACGTTATAACGAAATAATTGCTTACAAAAAATGAGTATTTTTTATTTGATATTTATACCTCGTAAGTTTAAATTTTTCATTTAGAATTATAGTTAAAAAATTTTTCTTAACAGTTGTTGCAGATAAGGAACATTTTTAAGCTTTCTAAGGAGTCGGAACAAAAGAAGTAAATTTAAAATAACCAACAAAAAAACTAATCTACAATACTTTTAATACGTAATAATAATGAAATAATAAAATGAGAAATAACCCTAAAGCAAAAACTCTAAAGGAAAGAAGCGATTTCAAAAAAGTTCACAACCAGTCTTCACAGAGACGCCAACAGGAGTACGTAAATTCCATCATACGCATGCGCACTAATCTTTATGTTATGTTGCCAAACGTTTCATTCTCGTTCGCACGCTAGTTCCGGTGTAACATAATTTAGTCCCAAGCTAAGCGTGCTGTGAATACCAACTTTTAGTCTCCCTTTAAACCTCTCTTAGAACGGTACTACCATAAACCACCCAGTCCCAGGTTTAACTGGAAATCTATTAATTCGGCCGGTAGTATTTGAATCGTAAAAGCACTGATTGTGAGATCTTTCTCCAACAGCTTAAATAGTTAAACTGACGAGCAAATGACACAGTTCAGGATCCAGGGGTGGAGAGGAGGAGACAGTAAATTGGAGAGCACCGACCTCTACAAGAGGAACTTGAGTATAATGAGTAAGTGGAAAACCCCAATCCTAAAGAATATTGAAAACGATAGTTTGAAAGGACGATATACTGAAAGGGGGGACAGCGAATGTGAGAGAAGGCCTTCACTATAAGCAGCACATACATTTAAGATCAATGCTTTATCTTCCTCATTTCTTCTCTTATTCTTCCTGAAGGAATCCTTTCTTTCATAAATGTGGAAAAACCCAAAGGGACAATGGGTGATGGGCGGGGTAGGGATCCTTTCGCGACAAGGAGGTAGAAATGGCTCAGCAGGTGACAAAGGGTCTTAGCCCACTAACACTCGCCCAGATGCCATGTATGAATGTCCCTACAAGCTTTATAGCTAACTAGAGCAAGTAGCAACGAATCTGTTAATGAAATAACGAAATTAAATTTTTTGTTTTCGTTATGTTTTTTGTTACAGCTTTTTGAAAAATTTCATTAACGTTTTTCTTTACATTAACTCAAAATTATTTTGTTTTTACTTTCTCCATACGTAGTAATGGGAAAGTATTGTATTCATGAAAAAAATCGACTTCGAGATTTCAACGGAAATACATGTTTTGAGGTCCCTAGAACACGTTTAGACTATTTTCGGAATGATGTCTGTGTGTGTGTGTGTGTATGTTAGTGTGGGCGCTCTAACTCAAAACGTACATTAACATTTACATTTACATAAATACCCTGCAAGCCGCTAAAAGCGTTTGGCAGGGGGTGTCACAACACCAAGTGAAGTCTAGCTAATTCCTCTGTTGGATTGTCTTATCGCGTCTGGGAAAAAGGATCGGTAGTATTTCTCTGTTCTAGCGGTAATTTCGAGATATTTTCTCCTGCACTGTGATCTAACATTACGTTCACTAACACCGATGGGGACGACTATGCCGCGTACGTCTTCAACGAATTCGGAACTTTCAAATTTTTCAAATAGTTTCCTTTTGTATTCAATTCTTCTACTCTTCAATGTCTGCCATTTCAGATCTCTCAATAACTCTGATACACTCGCATCATACCGATATTCTCCTTTTACAAATCTAGCCGCTCTACGCTGAACCATTTCGAGCTCTCTAGTTAGGCCCTCCTCGAAAGGGTCCCAGACGGCGCAACAGTATTCCACGATGGGTCGTATTAGGGAAAAGTATGCGATTTCCTTCACATTCGAGGGGCATCCCCGCAGGACTCTGGAGGAAAGCCCTTGAATTCTGTTTGCCGATGCTATAACGGTTTTGATATGCTCTCTACTAGACAAATTGTTACTGAGAATTACTCCTAGGTATTTGTAGCTATTGACGTATTTTAGCTTTAGTTCAGATATTTGGTACGGGTAACGGTTGAAATTCGTGGAGCGCGTGAAGTTCATTGCGGCGCATTTCTTTATATTCAGATCGAGTTGCCAATCTTTACACCATTTCGTAATAGCCTGAAGGACCTTTTGCAAATTCTCCTGATCGTGTATTGTGTTGATTTCTCCATACACAAGTGTGTCATCCGCGAAGTCTAACTTTACACTTTATATTATCCGCTAAATCATTTATATATATCAAGAATAACAAAGGTCCGATTACACTTCCCTGAGGCACGCCGGAAGTCACTTTGACGACGTTTGATGCAACTCCATCGAGGACTACTCTCTGGGTTCTATCGGAAAGAAACGAGGCGATCCAATTTACAATTTTCTCGTTAATTGAATAAGCCCTTAATTTTTGCACTATTTTCACGTGAGATACGGTGTCGAAGGCTTTCCTAAAGTCTAAAAATCCTGCATCAACTCCTATTCCTTTATCCGTTGCTTTCACAATATCTTGTGTGAGTAGAGCTAACTGAGTCTCGCATGACCGGCCTCTCCGGTAACCATGCTGGCTACTGTTAAGCGCTTCCTTGCTTTCGAGAAATCGCATTATTGAGCTACCGATAATGTGCTCAAAAACCTTACAGAAGATTGACGTCAACGATATAGGGCGGTAGTTTTCCACTTTTAATTTACTTCCCGTTTTATGTATTGGTGTAACGTTGGCTGTTTTCCATATCAAAGGAACTACACCCTCATCTAAAGATTTTCTGAATAGAAGCTTAAGGTACGGAGCTAATTCGTTTGCTAACGAGTTTATAATGAATGCAGGTATGGCTTCAGGCCCTGGCGATTTTCTTTTGTGGACCTGACTTAATAATTTAACGATACCGCTTTCGGATATTTCTATGTCGCTCATATTTGAGTCTATACGAGTAGGGAAATCAATGAAATCACCGCTGTCTATTGTGAAGCAATTTTCAAAGAACCGATTTAACATACTAGCCTTAGTAAATGAATCGTGTACACTTTCACCGTTGTCTGTACGTAGAAGAGGTGCTGTGGACTGACCTCCTCGCATTTCTCGCACGTACGACCAAAATTCTTTCGAGTCGTTTTTGAGTGAATCCGAGAGTGTCGTGGATCGGTAGGCGTCAAATTCCTTACGCGCTTCGTCTCTTGCAGATTTACGACTATTTCTGTATATTAAATACTCGTTTGCGTGGTCCCTACCAACTTCTTTAAGTTGCTTTATGTGCGCGTGATGCCGTCTTTTTTTCTTGAGCAAGGCACGGAGTTTCGGTTTCATCCACCGCGGGTCCTTGCGATCACGAATTGCTTTAGTTGGGACAAACGTTTTTAGCCCTTCTCGAATGATTCGCAAAATTTCCGTCCAAGAGTCATCTACGCTGTTACTATTCGCAAAATTGATAAATGTCGCTATTTGGTTTGTAACATAATGTTTTAAGCCTGGGAGATCTGCTTTACTGAAGATATAGACTAATCGCGTTAGCTTATATATTGTCGCAGGGGTGTATTTGAAGTCGGCAATTACTATTTTATGATCACCTATGCCGTAGTCGATTTGTAGGTTTCTAGTCGATAGTGGGTGGGTAGTGGCTAGCAGATCTAATATGTTTCCGTTTCCGTTGTTGTCATATCGCGTCGGCTCGTTGACGATTTGCTCTAGCGAGTTTAGAGTGAATGCTTCAATTAATTCACGACAAGCTTCTCTATTTTTTCCACCACTAACATAGGTTACGGATTTCCAATCGATCGATGGAAGATTAAAGTCTCCTCCAAGAATGATTACTGGATCGTTCTTTCTTCTAGCTATCACCTGCAATGTACGACTGAGTTCTCTAATGTTCTCGACTCCCGAGTCAGGTGGGCGGTAAAATGAGCAAAAAAATAATTTTTTACCATTTCTCGTACGAAGGGAGCACCATATCGTTTCGCAGTGTTCGCTGACGTTAATCTCCTCTAATTGGCTTGATATACTCTTTCTGACGGCGATGAAAATCCGCCTCCGACTCTTTCCCTCATGTCTTTGCGATACACCACGTGCCATATCGTTACCAAACTTCATATATAACACTTAAATATTAGCATAAAGAACTGATTAGTTTTTCGAAAATAACGGGTAGCCGGAAGTCGAGGTTTATTCGAAACCCGATTCGGTTTTTGCGATATTTCTTGGTTAAAATATCATTATTGTATTTACAATTCTAAAGAAAAGTTATAGAGAATGTAATTTCCTACAGTTTTTATTTGAAACAATTTTCCATAGGTGTTATTGTTTAGGAGTTATTTATAAATAACCGGTTTTTAGGTTTCCGTTAAATATCTCCTTAAAAACATCGTTATTGGTAATCTTCGTAAGGACCAATGTTGTAGAGAATATTATTTCTTCCAAGTTTTGTTTGAAACTAATTTTCGTAGAACCATCCATTTCGGAGATATTTCGCTTTATCTTAATACCAGTGTACAGCGCCAACACCATATAGCGGTGAATTCTGTAAACATTCAAAATATACGTAATTTTCGGCAACAAGGACGTGTCTTCTTTTACGATACGAAATAATAATTTTGCCTCGTAATATTATTCATAATAATTTAAATATCTATACCCCAAATATGGAGAAAGTCATATGTTGGCCACATCAGATTTTTTATATTAAAAATGTTTTTCTCTTTTCATTTTTCCCATTTAAATAACACGGGAATGAGCGTATTGTTGTATTATCAATTTACGTGAAAACCGTTATAAATTTTAATTTAAATTGTAATTTAAGAGTTTGCACAGGAAATTGCAATGTATCCCATTTTAAATGTTAGTTTTATTATTCAATTCCAAATCCCTTTTGTGTAAAAACGTGCTTTTAATAAGTTGGCACTTAAATGTATGCTGTTGTATTATGAGGTGCTTCAATTGGTGTATGAGATGTGGACCGCTGCCACCGGGACCTGCTCCCAATTGCAGCGTTTTGCTTGATAATAATAATCTTATAAATATTTTAGTGTGTGTGTATGTGTGTGTATGTGTGTGTTTGTGTGTGTTTGTGTGTGTGTGTATTCTTTATAAGTTTTTACACTTTGAAGCTATCGAACTCAAAAGTTTCATGGGCTATCCTATGGTGCTAAGGAAGAACTTGTTCTAGGTTTGCAGACCGTGGGGTCTCCTATACCCCATGGGGTCAACAAAATACTATTTCCATAAGAATTCATGGGAAACGGTGTTGAGAAACCCCGAAATGCCATGCAGCCCTTCACTGATGTGGACATAAATATACCTAAATATTAACTTACGATCATGAGAAATAACTTATTTTACGCAAGAAAGACTGAGTATTTTAATCTGTTCATGTTTTCATACATTTCTTGCTAAATCGTTCGAAATCTTCCTTTAAGCGCAACATTTATCGGTTTAGATGTCCTTTTTCCAGGCGGCAAAAAAGCTAAATTTCTAATTAATGTCCTCCTCAAAGGGATATATACACGTAAAGATTAATGCAAGGAAAATCCACGCCGTGCAAGCCGTAGAAGAAGAATAGCTAACGCCAAGATATGCATAAATATATTCTATGAATACTTATGACTATGACTTTCTCCATATTTGGGGTATCGATATTTAAATTTTTATGATAGCTTATGATGCAAAATTATTATTTCGTATTGTAAAAGAATAGTCGTTCTTATTGCCGTCAATTAGGTATATTTTGAATGTTTACAGATTCACCGCAACATGGTGGTGGCGCTGTATACTGGAAATTAAGAAAAAACAAAATATCTCCGAAATGGATGGCTCTACGAAAATTTGTTTCAAACAAAACTTGGAAGAAATATTATTCTCTACAACTTTGGTCCTCACGAAGATTACCAATAACGACGTTTTTAACGATGGATTTGACGGAAACCGAAAAAACCGATTATTTATAAATAATTCCCAAACAATAAGAGCTATGGAAAATTGTTCTAAATGAAAGTTGTAGGAAATTACATTCTCTATAACTTTTGTATAAATTTCTATATAATAATGAAGTATTATCGGAGAAATATCCCAAAAACCGAATCGAGTTCCGAATAAACCTCGACTTCCGATTAACTGTTATTCTCCAGAAACTAATCAGTTATTTATACCCATGCTAAAGTGTTATATATGAAATTTGGTGTTAATAAGGCGAGTACTTTTTGAGTTAGAGCGCCCACAATCACATAACACGCACACAGACATCATTCCGAAAATAGTCTAAACGTGTTCTAGGGACCACAAAATGTGTATTTCCGTTGAAATCTCGAAGTCGATTTTTTTCATCATCACAAACTTTCCCCTTACTACGTATGGAGAAAGTAAAAAGCGGAACAAGCCCCTTGTCCTCGGTACTGTTTGGCAACGACGTACCCCGCTCCTCTCTCCACATTCTGCCATAGGATTTTTTTCTGAGGTACGAGCATAATATTCTTGAGAGGTGCCTCTCCGCTACTATAATAGGTGGGGGAACATCTTCTGGGAAGGGAAGTGAAACTCGTGAAGTAAAATGCAGCAAAGAACAGGGAGAGCCGTTGTTAGCCAGAAAATGTTTTTACAATCCCCATACGTAGGAATGGGAAAGTATTGTATTCAGGAAAAAATCGACTTCGAGATTTCAACGGAAATACACGTTTTGAGGTTCCTAGAACACGTTTAGACTATTTTCGGAATGATGTGTTTGTATGTGAATGTGAGGGTTCTAACTCTAAAAGTACTTGCCGTAACGTTACCAAATTTCAAATATAACACTTTGGTATGAGCAAGAGGAGCTGGGTACTTTTTTGACAATACCGGTTAACCGAAACTTTAGGTTTATTCGAAACCCGATTCGGTGCCGGCGAAATATCTCCGTAAAAACATCATTTATAATTATATATATGTATATATAGTATATATACAAAGGTTATAGAGACTAATTTTCTACAACTTTCATTTGAAACAATATTCATAGCAGTTATTGTTTAGGAATTATTTATAAATAATCGGTTTTTCCGGTTTCCGTCAAATATATCTGTAAAAACGTCGTTAGAGGTAATCTTTGTGAGGGCCAGAGTTGTAGAGAATAATATTTCTTCCAAGTTTTGTTTTAAACAAATTTTTGTAGAACCATCCATTTCGGAGATATTTTGCCTTTTCTTAATTTGCAATATACAGCGCCGCCACCATGTAGCGGTGGATTATGTGAACATATTCAAAATTTACGTAATTTACGGCAATAATGACGACTGTATACTTTTCCGATACGAAATAATAATTTGCCTTAAAATGCTATTCATAAAGAGAATTTAAATATCTATACCCCAAATATGGAGAAAGTCATGTATTGGCCACATCAGATTTTTACTTTCCCCACACGTAGTAATGGGAAAAAAATCGACTTTGAGATTTCAACGGAAATACATGTTTTGAGGTCCCTAGAACACGTTTAGACTATTTTCGGAATGAGGTCTGCGTGTGTGTGTGTGTGTATGTATGTTAGTGTGGGCTCTCTAACTCAAAAAGAACGTGCCATATCGTTACCAAAATTCATATATAACACTTTTACAGGAGCACAAGGAATGATTAGATTTTCGACAATAACGGGTAACCAGAAGTCGAGGTTTATTCGAAACCCGATTCGGTTTTTGCGATACTTCTTCGTTTAAATATTATCATTGTATTTACAATTCTATACAATAGTTTTGAGAATGTAATTTCCTAACTTTCATTTGAAACAATTTTCTATTCTAGTTATTGTTTCGGAGTTATTTATAAATAACCGGTTTTTCGGTTTTCTCCTTCAAAACATCGCTATTGGTAATCTTAGTGAGGACCAAAGTTGTAGAAAATAATATTTTTTCCAAGTTTTGTTTGAAACAAATTTTCGTATAACCAACCGTTTCGGAGATATTTCGCTTTATCTTAAAACCAGTATAAAGGGCCAGCACCATGTAGCAGTGAATTCTGTGAACATATTCAAAATATACGTAATTTATGGCAATAAGGAGACTGTATTCTTTTACAATATGAAATAATAATTTTGCCTTATAATGCCATCCACAATAATTTAAATATCTATACCCCAAATATGGAGAAAGTCATGTGTTGGCCACAGCAGATTTTTACTTTATCCATACGTAGTAATGGGAAAGTATTGTATTCATGGAAAAATCGACTTCGAGATTTCAACGGAAATACATGTTTTGAGGTCCCTAGAACACGTTTAGACTATTTTCGGAATCATGTCTGTGTGTGTGTGTGTATGTATGTTAGTGTGGGCGCTCTAACTCAAAACGTACGTGCCATATGGTTACCAAACTTCATATATAACACTTTTACAGGAGCACAAGGAAATGATTAGTTTTTCGACAATAACGGGTAACCGGAAGTCGAGGTTTAATCAAAACCCGATTCGGTTTTTGCGATATTTCTTCGTTTAAATATCATCATTGTATTTACAATTCTATACAAAAGTTATAGAGAATGTAATTTCCTACAGTTTTTATTTGAAACAATTTTCCATAGGTGTTATTGTTTAGGAGTTATTTATAAATAACCGGTTTTTCGGTTTCCGTTAAATATCTCCTTAAAAACATCGTTATTGGTTATCTTCGTAAGGACCAAAGTTGTAGAGAATAATATTTTTTCCAAGTTTTTTTTAAACTAATTTTCGTAGAACCATCCATTTCGGATATATTTCGCTTTATCTTAATACTAGTATAAAGTGCCAACACCATGTAGCGGTGAAATCTGTAAACATTCAAAATATACATAATTTACGGCAACAAGGACGTGTCTCCTTTTACGATAAGAAATAATAATTTTGTCTTATAATGCTATCCAAAGTAATTTGAATATCTATACCCCAAACATGGAGAAAGTCATGTGTTGGCCACATCAGATTTTTTTAATTAGTAATAGTTCGTTAGCATTGTTGGAGAGAAATGGAATTCATTTTCAGCCAACGTGGAAGGCAGCTACTCATTTGGAATGGTTATACTTTCTGCATATCCTCTAAAAGGGCGGACAATTTTGAAAAGCGGAGGTGCACGAAGAAAGGGGAATGCAGTGCATGACTGCTGCTGAACTCCGACAGAAATGCTGTTGTAGAAGAGATCGGAACTCATGTCCATGATCCTCCAAGAAATATGCAAAGATCAGTAATAAGAAACTCCGTGAAGAGGAAGGCAATGGAAGATATTGCGCAACCACCCAAAAAAATTGATTACTTCGGAGGTTTTATGCAGCAGATATGCTGAGGAAGTAACTTTCATGATTTTAACATGATTAGAAAATCGATACAACTTCCACATTCCCGAGATGACGTCCACGATGCTTTGAACTCAATTGTCATAAAAACGGATATGAACGAAGATTTTCTCCTGTGCAACAGGAATGAGTTAAATATAATAATATTTTCGTGCAAAACGAATTTGAAGACTTTATGTTCGTCGCCTGAAATATATGTGGACAGTAAATTTAATTACTGTACTAAATTCTTTTATCAGATGTTTACCATTAACATCCATAAAAATCGATGTTATATTCCTTTAGTGTATTGTGTTCTAGGGGACAAAAACTGTGAAACGTATTAAACAGCTTTAAATTTGATTTTGAATTAGCTGTACATAAGGCGATTAAAACGGTTTGGCCAACCACTCAACTTCGAGGATGTCGTTTTCACCTGGCTCAAGCTTGGTACAGAAAAATTCAAAGCTTGAATTTGGAAACGTTGTACTCATCGGACAGTGAAGAAGGGAACTGTTTGAAAAAGTCATTCGGATTACCGATGCTAGATCCCAGTGATGTTTCGGACTGCTTCGTAGATGACTTTATGTCTTCAAAATCAAATAATACAGTAATTGATTATTTATGTGACCGTTTAGTAGAAAATTATATTGATGAGAATTCCACCTTTCCACCAGAAATTTGGGCATCATGCGAAGTAGAAGGCCGGCCGACCAACGGCTGTGAATCTTTTCATTCGCACTGTAATAGTAGTTTTTATTGCAGTCATCCACCTATTTTTCAGTTTGTGGACGTTGTAAAAACATTCCAAATCAGGCATACATAAAAATAAATAGCATAAAGAAGAATGAGGTACAGAGGCAGAAGAAAAAATTTGATATTCAGAAAAGACTAGTAATTAGATATAAAAGGAAAGAGCTATCTAGTTTTGACTTCATATAAAAAATATGCAATTTTTATAAAAAGTAAAAATTTACGCTGGGTACCATTACCCGAATAATTTCCTCGACAAAGATTAATATTGTTTTTTTTAAATTTTTACGCCGGGTGCTACCTCAAGAATTATGACAATGTTAATGATTAAAATGACAATGAATTTTATTCAGCTTTTAAACACACCAGCACTCGTGCTGCCAGTCCTAAGTCTGCATAAAGTGTGAAGGGAAGCTAAATAGAATTCAAAATTTATTGTAAACCTGAGGGTAAATTTTAATTTACCCTCGCGTTTACAGATTTTAAAATGGAAGTTTACAGATTTTAAAATGGGAAAAGCTTGAACAGAAATGAAAAAACAACGAATTCCCTATTATAATTTACAAAACAACGAATTCCGTATTATAATTTCGCTGTTATAATAAAGAAAATGATGTGCGTAAGACATTAGATTTTTCGTAGCTTGTTCAAAGTAAAAATTTGCGTAAGTGCGAAGTGAAAGTACGTGTGGTTCCTGGCCGAGATTGGTACCTTTCTGACCGTTGGCCGAGTTTGGATATACCCTTAGGGATTAACCCAACCGCTGGCCGAGATTGGATAAGCCCATAGCAACATACGGCATTTATTAATGAAAGTCCAATGTCCGGCGTGAGGTGGCGCCTTTACTGTCACGGGCCCGCCGGGAAGGTGTTCATGAGCGGGTGTTCTCCAGGTGTATACCAGGAGGAACGGTGCCCCAGATGACGAAGGAGGTCAGGGCGTCGGTTTTGGGCACGGGTTGTTCCTCGATGCGGGTGGTGGCCCATGTTGGGACCAATGACGCCTCGAAGCGCGGGTCCGAGGAGGTTTTAAGTTCTTTTAAGAACTTGGCCGCTGAGGTTGCTCGTGTCCGAGAGGAGTCGGGTTCTGATGTGCGGCTTACCATCTGCAGCATTGGCCCTCGGACGGACTGCGGGTCTATGGTTTGGAGCCGCGTGGTGGGCTTGAACCGTAGGCTGTGGGACTTCTGTAGGGGCAATGGAGTGGACTTCGTTGACCTGAGGCCGGTGCTGGACTCATGTAGGGTACCCCTAAACGGTTCTGGTGTCCACTACACGGCCGAGGCAGCGGATGCGGTAGCGGGTAGGGTTTTTGAACACGCTTGGGTTTTTTTTAGGTCAGACGAGGATAACACCAATATATCTGTTAGAAATGAGTCCGCCAACATTAACGCTAGGGAGTCCAAGAATAGCGGTAGAGTGGGAAGTAGAAAAATAAAATTGTTAGATCAAGTGGCGGGGAAATCCAGAACGAAAATATCCGTAGAAAACACAATAACAATTATTAATATGAACTGCCGAAGCATTCGAAGGTAACAGGCTGATTTTTGCCACTTATTGTTAGTTAAAAGCCTTCGTGCAGCCGTTGTATAGGGAACAGAGAGCTGGCTATCGGGCGACATTAATTCTAACGAGACTCTCCCACCAGATTACGTGGTATATCGCAAAGACAGGAGGGAAAGAGTCGGAGGCGGAGTATTCATCGACGTCAGAAAGAGTATATCAAGCCAATTAGAGGAGATTAACGTCAGCGAACACTGCGAAACGATATGGTGCTCCCTTCGTAAGAGAAATGGTAAAAAATTATTTTTTTGCTCATTTTACCGCCCACCTGACTCGGGAGTCGAGAACATTAGAGAACTCAGTCGTACATTGCAGGTGATATCTAGGAGAAAGAACGATCCAGTAATCATTCTTGGAGGAGACTTCAATCTTCCATCGATCGATTGGAAATCTGTAACCTATGTTAGTGGTGGAAAAAATAGAGAAGCTTGTCGTGAATTAATTGAAGCGTTTACTCTAAACTCTCTAGAGCAAATCGTCAACGAGCCGACGCGATATGACAACAATGGAAACGGAAACATATTAGATCTGCTAGCCACTACCCACCCACTATCGACTAGAAACCTACAAATCGACTACGGTATAGGTGATCATTAAATAGTAATTGCCGACCTCAAATACACCCCTGCGACAATATATAAGCCAACGCGATTAGTCTATATATTCAGTAAAGCAGGTCTCCCAGGTTTCAAAAATTACGTTACAAACTAAATAGCGACATTTATCAATTTTGCGAATAGTAACAGCGTAGATGACTCTTGGACGGAAATTTTGCGAATCATTCGAGAAGGGCTAAAAACGTTTGTCCCAACTAAAGCAATTCGTGATCGCAAGGACCCGCGGTGGGTGAAACCGAAACTCCGTGCCTTGCTCAAGAAACAAAGACGGCATCACGCGCTCATAAAGCAACTTAAAGAAGTTGGTAGGGACCACGCGAACGAGTATTTAATATACAGAAATAGTCGTAAATCTGCAAGAGACGAAGCGCGTAAAGAATTTGACGCCTACCTATCCACGACACTCTCGGATTCACTCAAAAACGACTCGAAAGAATTTTGGTCGTACGTGCGAGAAATGCGAGGAGGTCAGTCCACAGCACCTCTTCTACGTACAGACAACGGTGAAAGTGTACACGATTCATTTACTAAGGCTAGTATGTTAAATCGGTTCTTCGAAAATTGTTTCACAATAGACAGCGGTGATTTCATTGATTTCCCTACTCGTATAGACTCAAATATGACCGACATAGAAATATCCGAAAGCGGTATCGTTAAATTACTAAGTCAGGTCCATAAAAGAAAATCGCCAGGGCCTGAAGCCATAACTGCATTCATTATAAACTGGTTAGCAAACGAATTAGCTCCGTAGCTCAAGATTCTATTCAGAAAATCTTTAGAGGGTGTAGTTCCTTTGATATGGAAAACATCCCACGTTACACCAATACAGAAAACGGGAAGTAAATAAAAATTGGTGAACTACCGCCCTATATCTTTGATGTCAATCTTCTGTAAGGTTTTTGAGCACATTATCGGTAGCTCAATAATGCGATTTCTCGAAAGAAAAGAAGCGCATAATAGAAACCAGCATGGTTTCCGAAGAGGCAGGTCATGCGAGACTCAGATAGATCTACTCACTAATGTTATTGTGATAGCAGCGGATAAAGGAATAGGAGTTGATGCAGTATTTTTAGACTTTAGGAAAGCCTTCGACACCGTTTCTCACGTGAAAATAATGCAAATATTTAGGGCTTATTCTATTAACGAGAAAATTGTAAATTGGATCGCCTCGTTTCTTTCCGATAGAACCCAGAGAGTAGTCCTCGATGGAGTTGCATCAGACGTCGTCAAAGTGACTTCCGGCGTGCCTCAGGGAAGTGCAATCGGACCTCTGTTATTCTTGATTTAGCGGATAACACAAAGTGTAAAGTTAGACTCTTCGCGGATGACAAACTTGTGTATAGAGAAATCAACACAATTCACGTACAGGAGAATTTGCAAAAGGACCTTCAGGCTATTACGAAATGGTGTAAAGATTGGCAACTCGATCTGAATATAAAGAAATGCGCCGCAATGAACTTCACGCGCTCCACGAATTTCAACCGTTACCCGTACCAAATATCTGAACTAAAGTTAAAATACGACAATAGCTACAAATACCGAGGAGTAATTCTCAGTAGCAATTTATCAAGTAGAGAGCATATCAAAACCGTTATAGCATCGGCAAACAGAATTCAAGGGCTTTCCTCTAGAGTCCTGCGGGGATGCCCCTCGAATGTGAAGGAAATCGCATACTTTTCCTTAATACGACCCATCGTGGAATACTGTTGCGCCGTCTGGGATCCTCTCGAGGAGGGCCTAAATAATGGAGCACGAAATGGTTCAGCGTAGAGCGGCTAGATTTGTATAAGGAGAATATCGGTATGATGCGAGTGTATCAGAGATATTGAGGGATCTGAAATGGCAGACGTTGAAGAGTAGAAGAGTTGATTACAAAAGGAAACTATTTGAAAAATTCGAAAGCTCCGAATTCGTTGAAGGCGTACGCGGCATAGTCGTCCCCATCGGTGTTAGTGAACGTAATGTTAGATCAGAGTACAGGAGAAAATATGTCGAAACTATCGCTAGAACAGAGAACTACTACAGATCCTTTTCCCAGACTCTATAAGACAGTCCAACAGAGGAATTGGTTAGAGTTCACTTGGTGTTGTGACACCCCCTGCCAAGCGCTTCTAGCGGCTTACAGGGTATTGATATAAATGTAAATGTAAATGATGTAAAAATCCAATTATCGGAATTATCGACTATCCCCATAGTTAATCACAGTTAATATGAAATCAGGCTTTCTCTTAGTGATTGGATCGAGGAAGTAAAGAAAGATGGAAATGATGATGCGAGAAAGCCAGAAAATTCGTCATAGTATCTGTTTCCTGATGACAGTCACTTTGAAATGCGTGACGAAATCACTTGTCATCCTACCTCACTTCCATTTCTCTCTCTCTCTCTCTCTCTCTTTATCTCTTTTTACTTTCTCCATACGTAGTAATGGGAAAGTATTGTATTCATGAAAAAAATCGACTTCGATATTTCAGCGGAAATACATGTTTTGAGATCCCTAGAACACGTTTAGACTATTTTCGGAATGATGTCTGTGTGTGTGTGTGTGTGTGTATGTTAGTGTGGGCGCTCTAACTCAAAAAGTACGTGCCATATCGTTACCAAACTTCATATATAACACTTAACATGAGCACATAGAACTGATTAGTTTTTCGACAATAACGGGTAACCGGAAGTCGAGGTTTATTCGAAACCCGATTCGGTGTTTGCGATATTTCTTTGTTAAAACATCATTATTGTATATGCAATTCTATACAAAGTTTATAGAGAATGTAATTTCCTATAGTTTTCATTTGAAACAATTTTCCATAGGTGTTATTGTTTAGGAGGTATTTATAAATAACCGGTTTTTCGGTTTCCGTTAAATATCTCCTCAAAAACATCGTTATTGGTAATCTTCGTAAGGACCAAAGTTGTAGAGAATAATATTTCTTCCAAGTTTTGTTTGAAACTAATTTTCGTAGAACCATCCATTTCGGATATATTTCGCTTTATCTTAATACCAGTGTACTGCGCCAACACCAGGTAGCGGTGAATTCTGTAAACATTCAAAATATACGTAATTTACGGTGCGAGTGCGGCAATATTCCTTTATTTCTTCCGTCCGAGAAGACCCCGACAATCGCTCGTTGTCTCTCTCTCTCTCTCTCTCTCTCTCTCTCTTTCTCGGGCACTCTAAGCAACGACCGCACATTAGTGGAAAAGGAAGGAAAGACATGTGAGAGAGAAAATGTTCTAGGAGAAAGAGAGGAGGAAAGAGATAAAGTGTAAAGGATGTGATGGAGAGAGGGGGAGAGGGGGGATGGAGGGGCGGGGGGAGATGGAGGGGCGGGGAGGGGAGATGGAGGGGCGGGGAGGGGAGATGGAGGGGCGGGGAGGGGAGATGGAGGGGCGGGGGGGGAGATGGAGGGACGGGGAGGGGAGATGGTGGGGCGGGGAGGGGAGATGGAGGGGCGTGGAGGGGTGATGGAGGGGCGGGGGGGGGGGGGAGATGGAGGGACGGGGAGGGGAGATGGTGGGGCGGGGGGAGATGGAGGGGCGGGGAGGGGAGATGGAGGGGCGGGGAGGGGAGATGGAGGGGCGGGGAGGGGAGATGGCGGGGCGGGGGGGAGATGGAGGGACGGGGAGGGGAGATGGTGGGGCGGGGGGAGATGGAGGGGCGGGGAGGGGTGATGGAGGGGCGGGGGGAGATGGAGGGGCGGGGAGGGGAGATGGAGGGGCGGGGGGGGGAGATGGTGGGACGGGGAGGGGAGATGGTGGGGCGGGGGGAGATGGAGGGGCGGGGAGGGGAGATGGAGGGGCGGGTGGGGAGATGGAGGGGCGGGGATGGGAGATGGAGGGGCGGGGAGGGGAGATGGAGGGGCGGGGAGGGGAGATGGAGGGACGGGGGGGGATGGAGGGGCGGGGAGGGGAGATGGAGGGGCGGGGAGGGGAGATGGTGGGGCGGGGGGAGATGGAGGGGCGGGGAGGGGTGATGGAGGGGCGGGGGGAGATGGAGGGGCGTGGAGGGGAGATGGAGGGGCGGGGGGGGGAGATGGTGGGACGGGGAGGGGAGATGGTGGGGCGGGGGGAGATGGAGGGGCGGGGAGGGGAGATGGAGGGGCGGGTGGGGAGATGGAGGGGCGGGGATGGGAGATGGAGGGGCGGGGAGGGGAGATGGAGGGGCGGGGAGGGGAGATGGAGGGACGGGGGGGGATGGAGGGGCGGGGAGGGGAGATGGAGGGGCGGGGAGGGGAGATGGAGGGACGGGGGGGATGGAGGGGCGGGGAGGGGAGATGGAGTTAGAGATGGGCGATTTAACGGGTCGCCATGGTGGGATGTAACTGTTTGGTCAATGAATGTAAGGTGCTTAAGAGAAAGTGTCGCAATGAAAGAGAAAAAGAGAGTGCTTCCGGGCGTGCTTATTGAGGGAGTAATTTTTTCCCATGCAAGCGCATAAAATTCCTCTTCGCTTCGGACGTTCGTAAGCAACTATAGCTCGTTGTTACTAATACGGTCTGTTCAAAACAGGGACGCTGAGTCGGTCCTCCGGAGATGAAAGTGTAGAATCCGCTGGGGATCGAAGGAGTTCACGGAATACGTACGTGGATTCCTATATACCTTCAATTGAGGTGGAAAACAAATGAGACGGGGATACGAGAGAATAAATCGTGTCGTGAGAAGAAGGAGATACATGTACGAGGGACACCATTATCCAAATAGGCAATGAAGCTTGCTACACCCGCCAATCACCTACAATTTCAAAATTAACAAAAATATACCTTATTTCGATTGATTTTCTTACATATTGCTTACCATTGAGAGGCTTTTGCGCTTATTCTGCGATATCGCAAAATTAGCGGTAAATTTACGTGATTAGAGCGTATTCTAAATACGTTAAATATCTATTATCTCATCGCATTTGGAAAAAATCTGATGTGGCCAACACATGACTTTCTCCATATTTGGGGTATAGTTATTTAAATTATTATGATTAGCATTATAAGGCAAAATTATTATTGAGTATCGTAAAAGTATACAGTCGTCCTTATTGCCGTAAATTACGTACATTTTGAATATGTTTACAGAATTCACCGCTACATGGTGGAGGCGCTGTATATTGGAAATTAAGAAAAAGCAAAATATCTCCGAAATGGATGGTTCTACGAAGATTTGTTTCAAACAAAACATGGAAAAAATATTATTCTTTTGAAATGTGACGAAGAAGCCGGAGGAATTAGACTTAATGCTTGGTAGGGTGAAGTAAGGTGGGAACTTGGAGGGCCCCGGGACCGCTACGGTACCCGTGAAGTCCTAGCAGGAACCTCGAAAACTTCGCTTCGGAGGTTACTGGGTATTTTATAGATATTTAATCTGTTGGTTGTTTCACTGTTTATTATTATTATACTGTAATACGTTGCCACCTGGACATGTGACTAATTGCAGCGTTCATATTTGTAAATAAATAAACATAAAGTAGAATTTCTATCTGAATCTCTTGAATTATTTCATTGATATAGTCCCAAAAATTCGTCTTTGAGTTAACTCCATTCACCTGTGAAATTTAAAAGTTGGTTTCGAATAAATGTCTGCCGAAATAGGTGACGAGAGAATTATCTCTGAGAAGCGAATCACTTACTTTTTGTCCTCTGCTACTCTAACTACTACTTCCACTAATACATAGTCTCAAAATCGCACAACTGAAGACCTTTTTCTGTCTGTCTGTCTCTCTGTTCTAAGATGCGCGAAGCGAATTTCTATGTGCGGAGCGAAGAAAAGGGGGAATGTTAAGAATGGGTTTCATTCCAAATATCCTGCTCCGTGGTAAGAACGCGAAGGGAAAGTTATAATTAACTAGTTTCGCTTTAATATTCTTCTCGTTTAAAAAAAACAGGCCCTCCCCGCACGTCTGATAATTCATTGTGGTCCAATTATTCTAAAAGTTTGGGAATCACTGACCTATTCTTTTTCTCCTGAGAGCGTGTGCGATAGATAAGTAATATCAGACGAGGCAGCTGAAAAGGTGCGAGCCTAAATGTAAGCACGTAGGTGGAGGTGACAGAGCGGAAGTAGCAATTGGATATGAAATAACATAAAAAAATTTAATATTTAGGAATTGTACAATATTTTGATTTGTCATAAAAATATATTAAATTGTCTTCTTTTTACATTTTACCAAAATACAGGAATGACCAAAAATATGGCCGATTTCAAAATTTTAAAAATAGAAAGATCTTTCAGACTTATTTCCATCAGTAGGTACAGCCTATCAAATATCTGCCATCATTCTCAGCATTCACGAAAATGGGTGCAGTTGCTGATTACAGTCAGGTAGGATTACATGCCTAACATTAGCTATAGCTGTTGTTGTAAATTTATCGGAAACGTTTTGAACTTACGAGTAAAATTTTATTTAGCCAAATATTTTTCAACTTTTTCCTGCCACACTATAATTGAATATTATCTTGTATGATTATCCTGTAATTTCACTTTGGAATCGGGTATACTTTTTGGCCCACCCTGATTATATCGCATGATCTGTGGCTTGCCAAGGACTTCGAAGTTATCTATGTGAATTCCATGCAATTTTTATAGTGAATCCAGCGATGGAGGCTTCTGGCGATCACGAAAACATGCTTCGTTCGATATACCACAAGAGGCGATCGGATTTTCTTGCTCGCCGACAGAACGGGGAATAATATAAAACGACGTGTCGCCTTACCTCTCGGATTCAAGGGAACGTTTTAAGTCTCGGCTCATTTCACACCACACGGGAAATGAAAATGTGGCCATTTATTTGTTTTTCTCTTGCAAATCCTTTTCTTGTGAGCGCCTAGCCGAAAACCCTATCACCGAGTCGCCATTCTCGCTTTCCCTCCATTGCTCTTCTCTGCCTGAAGCGACCACTTGCAATTGAACTAAACGAGATCGCGCTGATATTTGGAAACGTGGACAGTTCCAAAGGCGCTATCCAAAGGATTTGAGAATTTCTGGCGTCAACAGAAAAATTCGGCCGTTTTAAAAGTTGGCCGATATTCTTTTGGGTTCCTATCGCAATGAATTAACGGAGCAAAATCTAACATATAAAAAGCATTATTTATATTTCCAAGAGATGAAAATATAGAGAGATGAATTTAGTATCATATAGTACATGATTAAATATCCATTTTTGCGTTCTGTTTCTCCTACATAAAAATATTTCGCTACTGAACCCCATAATTTATATTTTGGAGCATTCATAAGTATAGCGAAATATCTCAATCTAAAATGATTTTTTTGGAATGGAATACCATTCTCGATATTATAAATGAAAAAATTCCCATATCGTAAAAGTTTTGCCTCGGAGAATGAAGCATTACGCTAGTATAAATTATTGCGCATTTTTTCAGTGTTATTAGATAAGCAATCTGGTCACCAATGTAAGTTTTTAATTATTAAAAAATGATAGGATCAGATTAAAGATAATTCGATATCTGCAACCAATTCCACCTGAAAATTTAATTCTTTGCTTTAAAATGCTCTATTAACTGGAAATCTATTAGAGTTAATTTTTTGCAAAAAATGTCCTTATTGTAAACGTTTTGCCTCTGAGCACACTTCTACTGCAAACAAGAGACCAATATTCATGTTATTGTGTATTCCGTGCATTTTCTAAATTTAAACTTATAGTTGATTCTTATTTTTTTGATTCATTTTTCTTTTATTACTTAAACTCTAATAGATTTCCAGCTAATAGAACATTTTAAAGTAATGCATTAAAATTTCAGATGGAATTGTTTGCAGATATCGAATTATCTTTAATCTGATCCTATCATTTTTTAATAATTAAAAATTTACATTGGTGACCACATTGCTTATCTAATAACACTGAAAAAATGCGCAATAATTTATAATCGCGTAATGCTTCATTCTCTGCGACTACTTTCACAAAAATATCAATTTGTATACATTATTGAAACTGCGTTATTGACAAGCATAACCAATGTTAGGTTTCAAAATAATTATAACGATTTTAAGAATATTTGTAAATACAGAACAGTTAAAAATATAAATAATTCCTTAAAGTTTTAATAAAATTTCATTAAAACCGTAACAATTTTAAGAAAACTTTCCAACCACTGCGGTATTAGTATCACAAGTGTAAATACCTGTGTAATTATTACTTTTATAATCTAAAATTGAAGTTGCGAATTAACGTTAATCGAACGATCGCCAAATTTCTCGACCTATAATGTGAATGTAAGTACATATTCTCACATTCTGAGATGCGAAATTCATTATACTAGAAATCTGACGAGAGATTTCTTTGGACTTCTAATTATAACCTCTATCGAGGCAGGGGGATCCTCAAAAGAGGATGCCACTCGTCCCGAAAGCCCTATTTCCTTAGCTCTGCCCTCATTTCTCCCCCCCCCCCCCCACACGCACACACACCCCTCCTTTCCCCCTTCGCTAGAACGAAGCACTCTCGGCTTATCTCCTCTACCTCAGCGCCCTTGTTTAGCGATTAACCTCTCCCCTCTCCTCGTTTAATCAGTCATATTACGACCGTTCCTTTGCCACTTTTTAACCTTCTCTCCCCTCCCTCCCCAGCCTCTCTCTCCCCCTTTCTCAACAAGAGTGGCTGCATTAACACTTTTTGCCATCCAATTAGATCGCAATAGATTTTTACATATCCTTCCTTGCTGCTAAATAAGTAAATTAGTATTTTGTATGTATCTCCGCCAGCTTTTATCTTTTCCGCAGATTTATTAATGTCGCAAAACTTTTTATCCCAGCTCGTGACACGGGATATTTCGCATTCGGCGTCGTTTTCCTTATCATATCCCCGAGAAAGATTTACATCCCTCGATACGAAGTTTATCTATTTTAGAGCGGAGTTCTAGTTCTTTTATTTATTTATTGGTATTCCCCGCCAGATGCGACTACCATCGTTGGGATATTAAAACTCCTATAGAAGTGTCTCTCTTTGAGCGAATTAATAGTGGTAAGGAGGAAGATATGGCGGAGAGATATTGTTAAAGGGTAGGTTTGTGCAATGGCGATTCGACTCAGAGTCTCCAAATGTCAATATCAATGATTTCATACCACTTTTTTCTCTCTCAAACCATTTGAAAATTATTCTCTTCTTCGTTCTTTTGCGTGTTACTATTAGTATCACATCTCAGGTCTGAAATTATCCACTGATAAAAAATTACGCAATATTAGCTGAAAAATACAATCGAAATTTTCATTGTATCATTTCCCTCTAACAAATTAATGCTTAAAATTTATTATATGAATTATTTGGATTCTACGGATGTTTATGCATATTTATCGATGTAAAAATTTCTACTATGACATGAAGGAGTTCCTATAAAACTTCGAATTGATAACAAAAAAGCCCAAAAACTTTGACATTAATGCAATGCAAATTGATATTCCATAGCAGCAACACTGAGCAATTTTCGTTAAACAATTCAAAAGAAACACGAACAAGCCATATGACTGGAATATCAACCGCATATGCGTACGAACACAGTCCTTACTAAATAAACGGCTCGAAAATTCGGAAATTTATTCATCCTATCTTCGAGAATCCATTCTGGAGCTTTTAAAATGACACGTAGACCGCCTTTAATGTGTTGCTGATACGCCGTAGGACCAATTTGGTTCTGCCGTTCGTTGAAATGCAGAAGATCCCGGGACAAGCAAATACAATACATAACGCTCGAACCAATTTTCCGCGATATTCACAGTTCACATGAGCGAAACACAATTGGAAATCGCCTGTCGATGACATAGGAAAAGGACATATTTTCGGAAATTTACTGACCAATACGATTAGAATCACAATGGTTATTTTTATGTAGAGTTATAATGGCTTCCAGGTGGTGCAACGTGAATGTCGCATTGTAAAACCTTCTGGGGTCGTGTGCAAATTGAGGTCGAGTCGCTGCTTCGATTATCAATTTTGCGGTGTGATTTTTCTGTCCCACTTACCGGTCGTTTAGGGCGAGACAAAAGGTAAAGGGAGAGGGAGGGAGAAAGAAAAAGGGAGGGAGGAGGCGAAGGAGAGAGGGAGGGAGAAAGAAAAAGGGAGGGAGGAGGCGAAGGAGAGAGGGAGGGAGAAAGAAAAAGGGAGGGAGGAGGCGAAGGAGAGAGGGAGGGAGAAAGAAAAAGGGAGGGAGGAGGCGAAGGAGAGAGGGAGGGAGAAAGAAAAAGGGAGGGAGGAGGCGAAGGAGAGAGGGAGGGAGAAAGAAAAAGGGAGGGAGGAGGCGAAGGAGAGAGGCCTCCTTATCTTCATCTATTAGGCTTCACCGTTCACTCACCTTGACCGCCCAATGTTATTCAATGGCTTTATGCTTTCTCAGTTTATAGTATATTCATATATTTATCCTTAATATTAAAAATTACGTTTCAAGAAAGATGCCAACAGCCGTCAGCAAGAGCGGATCCAGAAACTTCTCAAGGGGGGGCGATCGCCCCTCCACCTATCGAATCCGCCCCTCCCAACTGCCCTATATTTTGAAAATCCCTACCCCTATCAGAATCCTTCTTTCCCTCGCTATACAGACCTAATCTGCGGCGTATAATTGAGGATGTTTGAGCGAAATGAATTTAAGAAAGCGCCCAGTGGAGTGCATTGGGGTTATCCAAGGAGGGGGAGATCGCCCCCATCGCCCCCCTTGGATCCGCAACTGTCTATAACTTTGGTCCTCAAGAAGATGACCAATTACGACCTTTTTAAGGAGATATTTGACGACAACCGAAAATCCGATTATTTTTTATAACTAATTCCTAAACAATAACTGCTTTGGAAAATTGTTTGAAATAAACGATGTAGGTAATTATATTTCCTCCATTTTTTTGTAATGGTCAATATATACAATAATGGTGTTTTAACGGAGGTATTTCGTAAAAACCGATTCGGGTTTCGGATAAACCTCGACTTCTGGTTAACCGGTATTGTCCAAAAATTAATCGTTTCTTTGTGCTCATGCTAAAGTGCTATATATGTACTTTTTGAGTTAGAGCGCCCACAATAACATACACACACACAGACATCAATCCGAAAATAGTGTAAACGTGTTCTAGGGACCTCAAAACATATACTTCCGTTGAAATGTCCAAGTCGATTATTTCCGTGATCACAATACTTTCCCATTACTACGTATGGAGAAAATATCAAAGCGAGCCAAAGGCTCGTCAATCTTATATAATAAAATGGAATGTCTGTCCATCCGTATGTTCCTTATACATTCACACGCCCTTTGAGCTATCGGGACCAAACTTTGCAAATTTACTTCATATGACTCTACGAGTAACATAGGGTACATGTGATTTCCATAATCGACCCGGGTTCGATTCCAGGAGACAATTTTATTGTCCCATACGTTTACACGGGATTTTCGATTTTTCAAAATGCAAGGTTTTCTTCCTTCATTCGTTAAAATATGTAAATATTGATCACTTTTCTTCTTCTTTTTTGCTTTATTCGACAGATAAAACTGTATACTATCTTATTCTTGCGATATTTACGTGTTATACTGTCGAATCATACAGAAATACGCAACTGTTTTTGAAATTTTACGGATATTTTGTACTCTTTCCGACGTTGTCAAGGCGACCGTAATTGTTGCCTCCGATTCAATGAATGCCAGTTAAACCTTCAAATAGGTGAAAGAATAGCGTTTTCGCTTCGAACTGTTGCTTAAGCATAGAAATTAGTGATGTATAATTATAGTTAAGGATAATTATTCTGTTGACTGCGTTTGGGAAGCGTTTATAACGACCATTCACGGTGTGTTTGCTGGAATCTTACCATTAATAAGTAAAACCATTATATTATACATCTGTAATGCTTACTAACGCATATTTATAATACTCTCCATAGAAGTCACTCGACATCCGTTTGTGGTTGGGAATAAAACGTCTACTAATCTATAGAAGTTTTTCTAGGACGCCAACATTTCCCCAGAAAGTGACAAATGCTTCTTTGGTTCGTAAATGACACACGTACCGCACAGCAATATATGGGGCATTTGCTGTAATTAGAAGGTAAGTATGCTTTATTAAAGATTTGATCCCATTTTGAATGTTCTTACAAGTTAAAATTCTTAAGATTTATGGATTATAGTGTAAAGGCGACTTTCTCTTGGTCACGTGGTTACGTGTTTGGCATAACCCGGGCATCGCCAGGTATTTTCAGCTAGTATCTTATCAATATTTGTGTGTGTGTGTGTGTGTGTGTGTGTATGTATGTTCTTTATACGTTTTTACACCACTGAAGCTATCGAATTCAAAAGTTTCATGGGCCATCCTATCAACCAAAGGAAGAAGTTGGTCTAGGTTTGCAGACCGTGGGGTCTATTATACCCCATGGGGTCAACAAAATACTATTTCCATAGGAATGCATGGGAAATGGTGTGGAGAAACCCCAGAATGCCATGCAGCCCTTCACTGATGTGGATATAAATATACCTAAATATTAACTGACGGTCACGGGAAATGGATTATTTTACGCAGAAGGGCTGAGTATTTTAATTCTGTTCAAGTTTCGTTGTATTACATGTTAAATCGCTCGAAATTTTCCTTTAAGCGCAAAATTGATCGTTTTAGATGAACATTTTCCAGGCGGCAACAAAGCTAAATTTGTTAATTGTTGTCCTCTTCAAAGGGAGGTATACACGTCAAGATTAATGCAAGGAAAATACACGCCGTAGAGGAAGAATAACTAAGGGTAAGATATGCCTAAATATAGTCTATGAATACTTCTAAAGTGAGTGAAATGATTTTAAAGGACTATTAGGACATTGTTATCTTTTACTATTCTCACTGAAAGATTTCTCTCAACATAAATCGGTACATCTACTTAAATTTGTTCAGTAACCAAGTTGTTGTTTATTGCTTACGTTTTGGAATATGGTATTGATATAATCCACATAATTTTACTGCTGCCTTAAAAGCTTCGATGCATGTATCCATGTGAATATTACGTAAGACGTTAATACGTAATTATATTAATGGTACAACTTTACAATATGTACAATACATAAACTAGTAAATTTTGGTGTCAGCATCGCATGCGTAATTAAGGAATGGGGAACGTTACCCCTGAGCAATAAAAGTCGTATGCCACTTAAAAGAAAACTCTTTCCCGAGCGAAGTCGGGCGTTTCAGCTTCCATTTGCGACGCAACAGTGAAGAGGATATAACATTGAAAGGATATATCGACGAGCCCTCGGCTCGCTTTGTTTTAATGGGTAGTCGTCTCCTGGCGCTACCGCGCCCTTCGCCTCGCCGGAACCAAAGTACCCCCTCGCCGATGTCCGGTTATAGGGTTTGTAAATGTCGAGACCGGCCAATCAGTACTGATATTAATTCGATCTACATTAATTAATTTTTGAGACATCTATAATTTTTATTCGTATCGAGCTTAAAAACTAATTTACGGAGACAGTTTGAAAAACGACAGCAGGAAAATGAATTTTTACTTTCTGCATACGTAGTAATGGGAAAGTATTGTGTTCAGGAAAAAAATCGACTTCGAAATTTCAACGAAAATACCCGTTTTTAGATCTCTAGAACACGATTAGACTATTTTCGGAATGATGTCTGTGTGTGTGTGTGCATATGTGTCTGTGTGTATGTGATTATGGACGCTGTAACTCAAAACGTTCTTACCATATCCTTACCAAACTTCATATATGACACTTTAACATGAGCACAAAGAAATGATAAATTTTTGGACAATAACGGATAACCGGAAGTCGAGGTTTATTGGAAACCCGATTCGGTTTTTGCGATATTTCTTCGTTAAAATATCATTATTGTATTTACAATTCTATGTAAATGTTATAGAGAATATAATTTCTTACCACTTTCATTTGAAAAAAATTCCTATTGTAGTTATTGTTTAGG
The DNA here is from genome assembly GCA_036926305.1 of Uropetala carovei. Classification (NCBI taxonomy): domain Eukaryota; kingdom Metazoa; phylum Arthropoda; class Insecta; order Odonata; family Petaluridae; genus Uropetala; species Uropetala carovei. Next base: position 2,239,611 of record JAXCHB010000174.1, read on the forward strand.
AGTTATTTATAAATAAACGGTTTTTCGGTTTTCTCCTTTAAAACATCGTTATTGGTAATCTTCGTGAGGACCAAAGTTGTAGAGAATAATATTTCTTCCAAGTTTTGTTTGAAATAAATTTTCGTAGAACCATCCAGTTCGGAGATATTTTGCTTTTTACTTTTTACTTTCTCCATACGCAGTAATGGGAAAGTATTGTATTCATGAAAAAAATCGACCTTGAAATTTAACGGAAATACACGTTTAGACTATTTTCGGAATGATATCTGTGTGCGTGTGTGTATGTGATTGTGGGCGCTCTAACTCAAAAAGTAGGTGCCGTATCGTTACCAAACTTCATATGTAACACTTAACATGAGCACAAAGTACTGATAAGTTTTTCAACAATAACGGTTAACCGGAAGTCGAGGTTTATTCGAAACCCGATTCGGTTTTTGCGATATTTCTCCGCTAAAACATCATTATTATATATACTATTCTATACGAATGTTATAGACAATTTAATTTTTTACAACTTTCATTTGAAGCAATTTTCCAATTCAGGTATTGTTTAGGAATTATTATAAATAATCGGTTTTTCGGTCCGTCAAATATCTCCTTAAAGACGTCGTTTTTGGTAATCTTCGTGAGGACCAAAATTGTAGAGAATAATATATCATCCGGGTTTTGTTTGAAACAAATATTCGTAGAACCATGCTTTTCGGAGATATTCAACTTTTCGTAATTTTCAGTATACAGCGCCACCACCATGCAGAGGTGAAATCCGTAAACATTCAAAATATAATTTACGGCAACAAGGACGACTGTATTCTTTTACCATACGAAATGATAATTTTGCCTCAGAGTGCCATCTATAATAATTTAAATATCTATACCCCATATATGGCGAAAGTCGTGTTGGCCACATCAGATTTTTTGCAATTATGAATGAAGATTCTTTCGTCGAAGTCCCAACTTCATACGATGATTCTAAGTGATTTTGAAATGCAAATGAAAAATATGCTGCACTCGTTCCCGTTGCGAATTTTCAGTTCTTTAGTTTTTATTACCGTTTATTTATTTTTTTGTCTCCCCCCCCCCCCTTTCCAAGCCAAAAATTAAAAAATAAGCCCGAGGTACACACCCTCAGGTCTCCCTAAGTACACATGCCAAGTTTCAGCATTCTAGGTTTATTGGTTTTGGAGTTACAGCGTTAACACTCAAACATACTAACACATATTTTCTTTTATTTATATGTTAAATCAAAATGTATAATTTTATCTGCATAAATGTAGCTACGAAGAGAAAATAACTATGTAACTTTCAATATTAAAAAAACGTACGTCCTTATTCTCATCCAATTTTATATTTATGCGAGAGTGAGTGAGCATAACAGATGCATAATATAACAGTTTTACTAACAAAAACGTAATATTCCAGCATAAAATTTGAATGTTTAATTGGCACTAATTGAATCGGAGACAACAATGAGAGTCTCGTTGGCAACGTCCGGAAAGAGTACAAAAAATCCGCAAATTTCGGAAACAAATGCGTATTTCCGAAAACTTCGACCGTGCAACATGTAAACATAGTAAGAATAAGATAGTATAGAGTTTTATCCGTCGAATAAAGCAAAAATAAAGGAAATAGGTGCATAATTATGTATTTTGATGAGCGAAAGAAAAAACCTTGCACTCTAAAAAATCGAAAATTCCGTGTAAACTTATGAAAAAAGATAATTAACTCCTGGTGCTGCTCCAAGCCAAAATTTAAAAAAAGCCCGAGGTGCACACCTTCGGGCTGCTATTTAGTATGTATCCCAAGTTTCAGCTTTTTAGGTTTATTGGTTTTGGAGTTACAGCGTTAACACACACATAAACGCCCTTTCAGCATGGTGTCAAGATTGGAAAATCCAAGTTAATCACAGCAAATGTTCCCTATTGAGTTTCTGGAAGAGTAAGAACAATGAATTATACTCGGAGTACAGAATTGATAGATTGAATATCCAATCTGCCGAGTACGTTAAATATTTAGGAGTCACCATTTGTCGTGATCTATCGTGGAATATGCATATTCGAAGGATCGTAGGCGCAGCTAATAAGAAATTGGGTTTCGTCGGCAGAATAGTAAGAAATAGCACAGAACAGGTACGAGAAACGTGTTATATATCATTGGTCAGATCTCAGGTCGAATACGCTTCCAGCATATGGGATCCGTACGAAAAGGGACAGATACTTGAGTTAGAAAGAATCCAACGCAGAGCAGCCAGATTCGTTAAGCAAAAACATGAGCAAAAATTACGCGTCACATCACTCTTGAAGGAGTTGAATTGGATATCGCTAGAGAACCGCAGAATTAGCGCTAGGTTAAGGCTTCTGGAGAAATTTAGATCGGAATTTCTCTTAGAGGAGGTCTCAGGAATATTAGAGGCACCTACGTACATGGGCAGGCACGATCACGAGAATAAAATACGTGAGATCGACTGTAGGGCCGAGCGATATCAGTGCTCGTTTTCCCAAGGACCATACGGGATCATAACAGGAGAGTGACTCCCACGAGTGACGTTATTAGGTAGGTTTTGGTGTGATGCACCCCCTGCCACCCACCAATCTGGTGATTTTCAGGGCATGATGCAGATGTAGATACACACACAAACACACACACATTCCATTTTATTTATATGATGATGATGATATCCAAAAAAATTATCCTAACGTATCAATATTTTATCTTTTTTGATACATTCATAAATAACGCCTCTACCTTGCATGTTTGCACTACCATGTGTTTATCTTTTTTCTTTTGTTTATGAATTCCTCATTACTTTTCAGCCTTAGCATATAAACACTTTGATTTCCAGGCCGCCTAGTTCCCCGAGCCACTCCGTCCAAGTTTCGATCCTTGGACGTTTTCTGGCACGAATTCCTTCAATGAGAACGATAAGCGTGTTTCGTATCTTTCTTTTCGATCGGCTGGGGAAAATTTGAAAATCGCGTCCACAATCTGGATTTTCCATTTTTTTTATTTAAAAAGCGAAGCCTTTTTTTATTTGCCATTTCACGCTGTTGATTTTCAAGCGAAACATCTGGTTAGCGTATCCGTATCTACATTAGGATTAACTGCTCTAGGTAGTCCGTAAACCACTTCCCTTCTCAAAATGAAACATTCGGATTTGACCTTTGGACCTTCTTCCCGGCCAATAATCCCTTAACTCCCTTTCGGCCATTGAATTTCTACAGCTCACATCAAACCAAATAACTCTCTGTCCAATGGCGATAAGCACATGGTTTCAAACGCTTTGGAATATTTAATCTTATGGTACCAACTTTTTCGGTAAAACTACTTACGTATAACGCAGTTATATATCTAATAAATAAAAAAAGTGATGTGGTCAACACAAACTTTCTCCATATTTGGTGTATAGATATTGAAATTATTATGGATAGCATTATAAAGCAAAATTATCATTTCGTATGGTAAAAGAATACAGTCGTCCTTATTGCCGTAAATTACGTATATTTTGAATATGTTCACATAATTCACCGCTACATGGTACTGGCGCTGTATAATCGGAATTAAGAAAAAGGTGAATATCTCCGAAATGGGTGGTTCTACAAAAAATTGTTCCATACAAAACCTGGAAGAAAGATTATTCTCTACAACTTTGGTCCTTACGAAAATTATCAATAAGGACGTTTTTAAGGAGATATTTGGCGGAAACCGAAAAACGGATTATTTATAAATGATTCCTAAACAATAACTGCTATAGAAAATTGTTTCAAATGAACGTTGTAGGAAATTACATTCTCTATAACCGTTGCATAGAATTGTATACACAGAAATGATGTTTTAACGGTGAAATATCGCAAAAACCGAATCGGGTTTCGAGTAAACCTCGACCTCCGGTTAAATGTTATTGTGCAAAAACTAATCAGTTCTTTGTGCTCGTGCTAAAGTGTTTTATATGAAGTTTGGTAAGGATATGGCAAGAACGTTTTGAGTTACAGCGCCCACAATCACATACACACACACACACCGCGCACACACAGACATCATTCCGAAAATAGTCTAAACGTGATCTAGGGACCTCAAAATGTACATTTCCGTTTATATCTCGAAGTCGATTTTTTTCGTGAAAATACTTTCCCATTACTACGTATGGAGAAAGTAAAAAGCAAAATATCTCCGAAATGGATGGTTCTACGAAAATTTGTTGCAAACAAAACTTGGAAGAAATATTATTCTCTACAACTTTGGTCCTTACGAAGATTACCAATAAGGATGTTTTTAAGGAGAAAACCGAAAAACCGGTTATTTATAAACAATAACTACAATAGAAAATTGTTTCCAATGAAAGTTCCAATTTAGTATCCTAAAAGAATACAGTCGTCCTTATTGCCGTAAATTATATTTTCAATATGTTTACAGAATTCACCGCTACACGGTGGTGGCACTGTGCACAGGAATTTTACGAATAAGCAAAATATCTCCGAAATGGATGGTTCTACGAAAATTTGTTTCAAACAAAACCTGGAAGAAATATTATTCACTACAACTTTGGCTCTGACGAAGATTATCAATAACGACGTTCTTAAGGAGATATTTGACGGAAACCGAAAAAACCGATTATTTATAATAATTCCTAAACAATAACTGCAATGGAAAATTGTTTGAAATAAAAGATGTAGGAAATTATATTTTCTGCATATTTTGTAATGCTCAATGTATACAATAATGAAGTATTATCGAAGAAATATCGCAAAAACCAAATCGGGTTCCGAATAAACCTCGACTTCCGCTTAACCGGTATTGTCCAAAAACTAATCAGTTTCTTGTGCCCATATCAAAGTGTTATATATGAAATTAGGTAACGATATGGCAAGTACTTTTTGAGTTAGAGCGCTTACAATCACATACACACACGTGCACACAGATATCATTCCGAAAATAGTATAAACTTGTTCAAGGGACCTCAAAACGTGTATTTCCGTTGAAATCTCGAAGTCGATTTTTTTCGTGATCGCAATACTTTCTCATTACTACGTATGGGAATGTAAAAAATTCAAGGAAGATGCTTTTTTTGTCCGCCTATGAGAAACAGAAAGGTGCGAACATGTTGCACCAAATGCGAAAGATATGTTTGCTCCGAGCACAGCAAGACCGTTAGGGTGGTTCAAAAATATCGAAAATTTAAAATGTTCGGGTGCTCAGGCTTAATTTTATTCCTTTTCATGTCAGACTGACGTGAGTAAAATTTTAGCCTCATCAGTACACTTTAACCCATGCTGCAGAGGGGTCAAAGTTCACAAATTTTTCAGAAAATTTTGAACAACCGGCTAAAATTCATGTTCATAACATTTTTTTTTCGCGTTTTCTAATTTTTTAATGAATATTTGAATAATATGGATTATTCTGAAAGCTAGATAATGTTACTTTTCCTTTTAACCAAGAAATAAATCGTTTTCTTTGTTGCGCCGAGGCGCGGAGATGCGCCAACCTTTCCGGAGTTCAGCGTCTTCTTTCCGTCGTGTAACCTCGCGCAGAATTTTAAAAAATCGAAGTTTATAATTTCTAAAGTGCACGTTGCTAATTTTTCGTACTCATATTTAGAAATACATGAAAATTTTGATCATGGAAGAGAAATAAACCACTAATACGCAACTTTTAAGCAAAAAAAACCACAATGTCGAACAATTTACGACTTGGCAACGCAGAATGAAGGCATACGACGATAAAGTAATTAGGGTCTCAGACAAAGGGCGCCTGATAATCGCTATTAGTCACCACCAATCCCCGAAATCCTATTGACTGAGGGAAGCTCTTTAGCGTGGATACCTTCTCTTTCACCTATGTCTCTATTAGCGAATGCATCTGTTTTCACCATTAACCAGTCCCTCCCTCGATTTCCTACAGGAAGCTTTATTTGCTTGAAAGTTTGCATGAGAGTATAGTTGGAGCGAAGTTGCCTTCGAAAGAGCAGGTTTTAGGAGCATTATTATACCGGGTTAGGTTCTGTAATCAAAGTGCAGGAGAATCTGCCCTCTCGGTAATACGAGAAGCAGCTGAAGTATGGAATCGAGCTCGGATTCCCATGCAGGAAGAAAGAAACTGTGTGCGAAAGCTTATAAAATTTTATCACGAATATAAGAGACTGCAGAAATCAGCTAATAGGAGAACCGAGACGCAAATTAAAGGCTAGGGCAAATTCAAGGACGCTCTAAATGATCTCTTTGGTTTGGATCCGAGTAATGTCTTTGAATTGATTAAAGTTGAGGAAGACAAGCAGTTCCTTATAAACCAAAGAAAGATAGGTTGTCTCGGTAGCATGACTTCGACTGACGAAAAGCTGCTCAAAAAAGAGAAGAGAAAAGCTGAAAGAGAAGAGAAGAAAGTGTAGAGGGAGAATAAGTGGAAGATGATAAATACCTCAAAGGACATAGCGAGTTTCGAAGATGAAGAAGGTAAGAATATTTCATGTATTAGAATTTATGAACAACTAACTGATTTTCTGCCTCTAATTTAAGTTTTTTTCCTTCAAAACCTTGATTACGATCTTACGTTATCGGTTTTCTCTGTTATTTTAGATGATACAGCATCAGATTCCTTTATTGAAGACAAAAATGATGTCCACGAGCATTGCGTAAAAGGAGAAGAGCCGTTTATGCTCCCCTCAAGATCAGCCACCAAGAAAAAGTCAACTCATTTCTCCAAAATTGGCTGCAGTCTTATGCTCGACAAAACTCAGCAACTATCAGGCCATCATGCTATTAATAATACATATACATACTAATATATATATTATTAGTAGCATGCAGGCCATGAAATTATCTGTGCGGCTTCGGAAACTCTTGATCAAGACATTAATGATTAAAAATTAAAAACGGCGCATTTTAAATCACAGTTTGCTCTGCCATCAGAGCAGGAAAATGGAATTCGGCAAGTGTGCATTTTTATGGCATTATTGTACGCAAAAGCGTGGCTTTCAGCGCCAATAGCAGTCAAAGCTCCGATACAAGACTTGCAGTTTTTTCGTGATATTTGTGCATATAAAAGTTTGAATAGTGCTGTTTCCATGGCGGCAGTGAAAACTTTTTCGAATCACCTTTGGTATTTAAATACGGAGCTGACAGCGTTGTCCTTTTTTGACGATTCAGTACCAGCTGGCATTAAGAGAGAGATGGTTCGGGCTGTAACGGACATGACAAGAGGAGAAAATCCCTGCCGTATGCCAAAGATTTCTCCTGAGGACGCCAGTTTATTTTGTTCAAAGGAATTGCATGAATTTCTGACCCAAAAATCCCTAAAATTGTTCGAACGTTTTGGTGTATCTACCTCTTTCTTGGACAGTGATCCTTCAGCGTAGAACGATCTCCCTGATTTCGAGAGAGGGCGTAAAATAATTAATTCGATTCAAGTAGTCAATGATTCAGCCGAAAGGGCTGTTGCTATGGTTACCGAGTATGCTAACATTCTCACGAAGAAAGAAGTTGTGAGTATAGACGGAAATATCCTGATACAAAGAAAATAACCCTTTCTAAAAAGTACAATCATTAAATATTGACAAGTTTGAATAAAACATGAAAAAGTTGAATTGTTGTTTTTTATTTATAATTTTAAGTTTTTACAACCCATTATTTGGAATGAGGTTTTTTTTTAATGTCCCGCGAGAGTAGATGACAGAAAGAGGAAGCAAAGCTAAGCTCCGGAGACACGCCCCCTTCGGAGAGGTGCGCGGCGCAACAAAGAAAACGGTTTATTTCTTGGTTAAAAGGAAAAGTAACATTACCTAGCTTTCAGAATAATCCATATTATTCAAATATTCATTAAAAAATTAGAAAACGCGAAAAAAATGTTATGAACAAGAATTTTAGCCAGTTGTTCAAAATTTGTGAACTTTGACCCCTCTGCGGCATGGGTTAGAGCGTACTGATGAGGCTAAAATTTTACTCACGTCATTCTGACATGAAAAGGAATAAAATTAAGTATGAGCACCCGAACATTTTAAACTTTCGATTTTTTTGAACCACCCTAAAGACCGTGTCATCTAAAATCTGCGATGAATGTTTCATGAACTCTGAGCAAGAATGAAAACAGTGCAGCTCATATTGAGAGAGGGATGATTGATGTCTTCAAAGGAAACTTCTTCGAAAATTTTACTTTGAAACATGCATGTCATAAAAAATATAGATTTAAAAAATCATTATAATTTCCTGTAATTGCTTAAATTGAAATTAATGAAGCCTGTTTCACATTAGAAATATCAATACATATATTTCGAAAAATAATAATACTGTTTTATTAAGTTAAATTATCAGTATTCCACTGGGGTGCAAGTGCACCTCCCTTGGTCCTGAGAGGGGAGGGAGGGGGAGAAGGGAAGGAGGGGGTGGAAAGGAGGGGGAGGGAGTTTATACGTTATTTTCGTAAGATTCTCTTCCTTCTTTCATCTACATAGGAAAATGCAGAGCGGTTTTCTTCATTTTTGTTTTATTCGACGGGTATAAGTGTGTACTATCATATTCTTGCGATGCTTACATGTCACACGGTCGATGTTTTTGATTCACTAAATTCGTTGAAATTCAACGGGCACTCCTGCTAGCCTAATATATAAAACTGACTTCGTCGTCGTCGTCAGTGGGAAATCGGATCTGTGTAATGCTATTTTTAACAAACTTTTCGAGTAGCTAGAAGATTGACATTTGGTAGGATTGTTCGATTCTTAAAGTAGAAGCCATTTACCAAAAAAAATTTACAAAATCGAAAGGGGTTCGATTCCCGAGAATGATTTCCATTCCTCATAAGATAACATGGAAAACTCGATATTTCGACATGCAACCTTATATTATTTTGCTTATTAAAATTCACATATTTGACATACGATTTTAGGACTTGGGCTGTATTAAAGAAAAATAAATGCAGTTTCTTATTCTTATCGTCTTTAACACTTTCAATCTTTCGAATTTAACGTTTTAATATTATATTTTGACAAAATTTAACGTTTTAACGTGAAGTTGCCTTGCCAACCGATTACATTGTTAAACTCGAAATCCTATTACTCACGTTCTCTCCGGACCTCCATGGACACTCTCGGCCCAATTCATAGGTATCAGAGATATCTCAGAATTATTTTTTACTTTCTCCAATATACGTAGTATAGAGAAAGTATTGTTTCCATGAAAAAAATCGAAATCGAGATTTCAACGGAAATACACGTTTTGAGGTGCGCAAAAGGAGAAGTGATTGTATTACCATATAATACATAATTTTATTCGCCAAAGACGCCTGGCATAACCCGGGCATAGCTGGGTACTTTCTGCTAGCATTTATATATATATATATATATATATATATCATCATCATCATCATCATAGGTAGTCTGTCCGTTGACAAGTCCGTGATTATAATTATTAATGGTTAAACTGGGTTCTCCATATACTCCTATTTTCCACAGATTTCTTCATGCCTTGATAGCTCTCTTTCCCTTTCAAGTCGTCTACCAGCTGAAAACTTTTCCTACGTCTTTCTCTTTTTCCATCCAGTGTTTTCCTTCTAGCACTTCTTTAATCATGCACTCTCTCCTCAATCCAGTTCGCCTTCCTCTTTCTGATAGTCTGTAAAATCGTTCGCTTCTCTCCTATTCTTCGTAGTACTTCCTCATTTTTCACCCTATCTGTCCATTTTATCTTCAGCATTCTTCTCCATGTCCACATTTCGAAGCTTTCCAAGTAGTTAATATCATTTTTTCTTAGCGTCCATGTTTCTGCTCCGTACAAAGCTATACTACATACATAGCATTTTATCAGCCTCTTGCGGATTTCCTGCTTTATATTTCCCGTTAGTAGGAGTTACTTTCTTCTGAAAGCGGTTTTGCTTTCGTTATTCTAGTCCTGATTTCATCTGTACATTTTGCTTCTCTCGTTGTGATGCTTCCAAGGTATTTATTATCTGAAACTTGTTCTAATGGCTTTCCTCCAATACTTATGTTCAAATTTTCATCTTCTTTACTTGATATTCGCATAACCTTGGATTTTTTTGTATTAATTTCCATACCGTATTTTCGACCTGTTATCACTAGTCTATTTATCATTTTCTGGAGTTCCTTTTCCTTTCTTGCTAGAAGTACTTGATCATCCGCGTATTTCACTGTTGTTATAATCCTTCCTCCGATTTTGAAATCTCCCGTGCCTTCTAACGCTTCCTGTATTAGCCTCTCTCCATATGTATTGAATAGAATCGGCGATAGACAGCAGCCCTGTCTAACTCCTCTACCGATATGTACTCCGCTGGTGTCCGCATTCTCCAACCTGACCTATACAACTTGATTCACATATAGATTCCTGATCAGTCTCCTGTCTTTCCAGTCTACACCTATATCCTTTAATATCCTCATCAGCAGTACCCAATTTACTCTATCAAATGCCTTCTGCCAGTCGAAAAAACATACGCAGCAATATTGGCCGTACTCTATTGCCATTTCTGATATAAATCTCACTACACCGATAGCATATATATATATATATTTAGGGCAACTAGGTGTTGAAGGAAGCCACCTTCTCTTTCCCCTCTCCCCCTTCTCCCTTCTACTTCCTCGAATCCCCGACCTTTCCACGCTCCCTTCCCTTCCACCCCCACACCTTCACCCCAGTGTCACTGCCATATCAGTTGTGTCTCTCTTGTGCTGACGAAGGGATCATCCCGAAAGCTGTAACCTCTACAAATGCGTCTCTCCAACACCCCAGCGGCTGTACTTCCGGCATGTGTTCACTGTGTTTCCTACAACACCTAGTTGCCCTAAATATCCTTACTTACCTTTCCTCTTCCGTAGTATTTATACCATTTTATCCTACCTTACCTTTCCTTATATGTCATCTCTCTTTTAACTACCTTCCTATCGCCTTTCTTCTTTAATCTTGTCCTTCCGCTATGGCAAATATCCACAGTTTTCGCTATCATCTCCGAAAACATATTTCCCTCACCTGCCAAATGGAATTCCTCAATTCCTGCTTGGAATTAGGCCTCCCTCCAAAAGGCCTTACTATCGGGCCTTCATCCCACCATCCGACCATCTTCTGCCCTCACCAATCACCGTATGTCCCTTAATGTAGTCCAATCAGTTTTACGCCACTACCAATTGCTCTCCAATACGCACTTCCATAAATGCATCTCCATAATGCATTCACTAAGCAACTCCTCAATTTTCAGACAACCTCGACTCCATCCTTCAAAAAGCTGCAGAAGAACTCACAGCTAACCGCAATAGACTTCTCCGTAAACTTTCACTTCTTTGCACCCACCACCTCCAACAAGGGTTACCCCTCCCCTTCATCCCAGCTGGTGAGTTCAACGCACCTCCCCCGCCCCTCCTCGCCCAAAGACCGTGCCTAGCGGACCTCTTGGGAATCCCAACCCCACCCCCACTGCACACCCCCAACAGGCCCCCTTTGTTTCAAACCGCCAACAGCGGAAACCCCTTTCCCGGCAAACCCCCACCTCCTCAAGCACCCGAAACTCCTCCCAGCCAGATGACCTCCTCATCCCACATACTCACCCCTGCCGAGAACGCACTTCTTTCGCGCGGCCTTACCTTCTGCCCTACCACCAAATTTGACCATATTTCCCTGCTCGCCGACATACATGCTTTTTCCCGCCTACTTCGCCTCAAGGTCGCCCCACCCAAAACCAACCTCTTTTCTACCCCAAACGCACTCCCACAATCTCTTTCCGCCTTTAAACCCCCCTCTCAATATATCCCACCCTCTCTCCCTCTGCACCACCCCGTCGAGCAATATTCCAATTACCTCACACACAGAGTTCCCAAGCCCGATTTTCACGACCTCCTCGAGCACGATGACAATCTGACGAAAGCAGAAAGACACGCCATCTCGACGCTTACGGAACCACCATATTGTAATTCTCCCCGCGGACAAAGGGATGACCACGGTAGTAATGGACCGCTCCCATTACAAAGACGAAGCCCTCCGCCAACTATCCGACCAAATATTCTACCTCCCTCTCCCCTCCAACCCAACCGACCGTCATTCCTCTGAAATAGACACTTATCTGCGATCCGTATGAAAACAACAAGGCCTTTCCGATTCCACCATCTCCGTTTTGATGTCCAACAAAACTCGTACCCGTACATTCTACCTTCTTCCAAAAATCCATAAAACTAATATCCCCGGCCGTCCCATAGTTGCCAGCTTCAACTCTCCCACGGAACGCATCTCTGCCTTTGTTGACTCCCAACTACAACCCCTCGTTCGTCAAATCCCATCTTTCCTCCAAGATATCAACCACTTCCTTCAACGCCTAAAATCTCTCCCCTCCCACCTAACACCATGGTAACAACAAGAGACGTCTGCTCCCTTTATATCAACATCCCCCACCACGATGGACTGTCCGCCCTGAAAAAATCCCTTGACTCGAGATCACCTGACGCAAGACCCTCCATCCACTTCCTAACGAAGCTGGCGGAAATGGGGCTCTACAACAACAACTTTACCTTCGGAGGGCGCCACTTCCTACAAATAAAATGTACGGCGATGGGCATTCGCATGGCGCCCTCATACGCCAATGTATTCTTATGTGAATGGGAGGAACGTTTCCTCAACATACACCGCAGACCACTCCTGTGGCTGAGGTATATCGACGACATCTTCCTTCTTTGGACACACGGACCCGCCTCACTCCAATCCTTTTTACAGCGCCTCTCTTCCCACCCCACGCTCTCCTTCACCTACCACTCCTCCCCCACCAGCATCACCTTCTTGGATGTGGACCTCTCCATCCGAGAGAACCAAATCCACACCAAAGTGCATTTAAAACCTTCCAACCGCCTTCAATATCTCCACTTCCACAGCTGCCACCCCCTCCAAACCAAAATTTCAATCCCCTACTCCCTAGCCCGCCGAGGATGGAGAATCTGCTCGGACAGTGACTCACTTTCCGAGTACTGCTCTGTCCTCGAAAATGCTCTCCTCCAACGCGGATACCCGCCGGACCTGATTGGGACCATATCCGACGGGCTGTCGCACCCAGCACCACTAACCTACACTGCAACCGCCCCGCAACCCCCGACTCTACCCCCCAACTCACCCTAATAACCACCTTCTATCCCGGCATCCACGATACCCTAAAAAGTATCCTAAAAGCAACCCACCCAATCCTCACTTCCTCCCCCAACCAGGTCTCCTTCCCCACACCCCAATCCTCTCCTTCCGCAGACCTCCCAACCTTGCCAACATCTTGTGGAAAAAAGAACCCCCATCACCCACATATCTGCACCCTGCAGGGTCCCACCCCTGCCGCAGACCACGATGCCAAACATGCCCTATAAACCCACACTCCAACTCATTCTCAAACCCCACCACCAACATCACCTACCCCATAACATCTTCTACCAACTGTACCACCCGCAACGTCATCTACCTACTAACCTGCAGCCAATGCCCCGCCTTTTACGTCGGACTCACCAGCAATTCCCTCAACATTCGCATGAACGGCCATCGCAACAGCGTTAGTCTTAAACGACAGCTACCCGTGGCCGTGCATGCGAACAACCACAATCTCAGTTTCAATGTTTGTTTCACGGTGAGGGCCATCCGCACCCTCCCGGACGACGCTTCCGTCCCCCAACTACGTCAATGGGAACTGGCCCATATCCAAATCTTAAACTCTTTCTCTCCTCCCGGCCTCAATATCCGTTAATATTCCCTTCTTTCCACCCTCTCTTTCCCCTCTCCCCCTTCCCCCTTCTACATCATCCAATCCCCGACCTTTCCACGCTCCCTTTCTTTCCACCCCCACACCTTCACCCCAGTGTCACTGCCATATCAGTTGTGTCTCTCTTGTGCTGACGAAGGGATCATCCCGAAAGCTCTAACCTCTACAAATGTGTCTCTCCAACACCCCAGCGGCTGTACTTCCGGTATGTGTTCACTGGGTATTCCTTCAACACCTAGTTGCCCTAAATATATATATTTATATATATGTATAATACATATATACAATTATATATATATTATATATATTATATATATATATCATGTGTAAGGAGCGTCTATATAGTATATATATATATCATGTGTAAGAAGCATCTATATATTATAGATATATATATATATATATATATATATATATATATATAAACGTAGCAACAAGGTGTTGGAGGAAGCCCAGTAGACACTTACCTAAATTGAAGAGCCACTGGGGGTGCTACGGACAAACGAAAAACACAAACAAATAAAAACGACACAGAAATGGAGCTTTCGGGCTGACGCCCTTCTTCAGCGACGGAGAAACATATATCTCAACACTGAAACATAACAGAAATATTATTATCCTCCCCGCGGACAAGGGCACCACCACTGTTGTGTAGGATCGCGCCAATACAACGAAGAAGCCAACCGCCAGCTCTCCGACTAAACCTTCTATCTCCACCTCACCTCCAAACCCACAAGCCTCCACTCCTCCTAAATTTCCTCTTACCTTCATTACGCAGGAAAACAGGAAGGCCTCACCGACTCTACCATCGCCCTGATGATCCCCAAGATTCCCCGTACCCCCACCTTCTACCTTCTTCCTAAAGTTCATAAACCTAACAGTCCTGTATGTCCCATTATTGCCAGTTTCGACTCCCCCACGGACAGCATCTCCGCATTCGTGGACTTTCACCTACAGCCTCTCCTCCGTCTACTGCCATCCTTTATCCAAGACACCAACCACTTCCTCCAACGCCTTAAGCACCTCCCTTCTCCCCTCCCACCGAACACAATTTTGGCTACCATTGACGTCTGCTCCCTCTATACCAATATTCCCCACGATGACGGACTTCCTTTTTTTAAAAATAGAGTATATGTTTCTCCGTCGCTAAAGAAGGGCGTCAGCCCGAAAACTCCATTTTTGTGTCGTTTTTTGTGTTTTTCATGTGTCCTCAGCACCCCCAGCGGCTCTTCGATCTAGGTAAGTGTCCACTGGGCTTCCTCCAACACCTTGTTGCTACCTTTATTATTACCTTTCCTTTTCCTTAAGCATTTACATATATATATATATATAAGTATATATACGAGTATATCCACACACACACGTATATGTCTCACTTGTGCTGACGAAGGGATCATCCCGAAAGTACTAACCTCAACAAATGTGTCTCTCCGTCACCCCAGCGGCTCTACTTCCGGTAAGTGTTCGCTGGGTTTCCTGCGACACCTAGTTGCCCTAAATATCCTCATATTTATATATATTACGGACTGAGTGAATGAGGATATTTAGGGCAACTAGGTGTTGAAGGAAACCCGGTGAACACCTACCGGAAGTAGAGCCGCTGGGGTGACGGAGAGACACATTTGTTGAGGTTAGTACTTTCGGGATGATCCCTTCGTCAGCACAAGAGATACACATATATACATACATATATATATATATATATATATATATATATATACATATATACACACACACACACAGAAGTAGTAACATAATTCAACGTAAGGCGAATAGAGAGTCGAATGAATGGATGTCATAGGGGAGGCATTGATTGTTGCTGGATAAGGGTAATCTAGAAATGCCCTCTTTAATTTTCCATAAGTGCAATTACGGAATTTTAAAGTGGATTTTTCCAATAAAATGGCATTTTTTATCTGACGCGTGAAAAAATTTTCGTCCTAACGGTTGGCTTGTCAGCTGTCCATATTCGACGCGTTTTGCATTTGGAGCGTCCCCTTCTCATTAACTGATAGGATTAAATTGCTTAAAAGGCGCACGGAATTGATATTTTCAAAAGTGTGTATGCGGTGTGAATGGCCGTTCGATGCTTTCCGTATGTAACAAACCCCCCACTTTAATGGAAAAGAAATATAACATGGCAAATATTAAGTAAGTCCAAAAGCAGTTCTAATAGAAATAAAACCATTTGGTGCACCCGATTCGCATTTCAGCTCCAATGTAGTCGTCCTGTCTGATAGTTTTACCGGCCTTCGAGTTTAAAAGAACCGCTAATATCATTTAACAAGATTAAAATGATCGACTGATTACATCTGAAGATCCTTACTTCACATCTGAAATTCTTACCTGGTTTACTCGATAATTTTTTAGCGATAATTAAACAATCTTTTGGATTTAAACCATACCGGAGAGCTCAATAATTGATTTCTACTCTTGAGTCCGCTCGCCACTTATGTAACACTCATGTTTTTTACATAAATGTGGCCTTATCGTCTCGGGTCGACTTTCGTAACAAACTTATTGAATTTTGCATAAAAGTTCCATCAGATTGTCGTTCTGCTCGGAGTTTCCTCGTCAGTTTAATCTACCATCTTCTGAATTTATTCCTAAAAAATTCTAGAAAGCACTATTGCCGCTCCTCGCTAATCTGAGTTATCTACACGAATATTTACGATTCCAGGATATTATTGATTCACGAATTATTTATTTCGTGATTATTTATTATTCCGCAGTAAAAGCATAAAACTAGTGTCTTTTGGATACAGTCACGCCATATTTGTTACCTCGCAAACGAATCGGACTCTCCGAAATGTAAGCAAGGATCGATTAACTTGGTTTAACGCATAGGACGCGAATAGAATAAAAATAATGCGATTGAGAAAAAAAACTGAAAGTCGGAAAAAAGCGATTTGATGCGATTGGAAAAGGAATCGAAGCGATCGGAAGCATTATCATCGTCGTTATTATTATTTCGAGAGTCCATATTCACTCGCACAGAGTTTACGCTCGCGAAGATTTGAAAAAAACTGGAAATACATGTGGAATTTCCCGCGACTCATACTCCGCCGCTCCTTAAAGCGCCATCTTTTTTCCGCAAACCTTCGTGACGTGTGTGAGTCCACGATATGTCGTGACCGTGCAAAGCACGAAATGCGCATCAATAAAGCAACTGAGTAAAACTTTTCATTAATTAGTTGGAGCGCTTTATACCCACGACTCCATTACTGTATATTCTGCACGCCGATTTGTACTATCTTTTTATCGAATATAACATTCTTTATATATTTATTTAATGCCTTAATCTATGTAATATACATAGGAGGTCTGACAATAAAATAATGAGACTGGTTCGAAAAAATTTTTTATTCCGTCTGTTGATCAATTACAATGTGGTCTCCTTCAAAGTAGTTCCCTTGTGACTGCACACACTTTCGCCAGCGGTCCTGCCATTGGTTGTAGCATTTATGGAACGCATCTTGTGGAATGTCGTTTAAGGCCTGGGTTACGGTTGTTTGGATGACTTCTGTTGATTCAAAATGATGTCCTTTCACCACCGATTTGACTTGTGGAAATAAGAAAAGGTCGCAAGGTGCGAGATCGGGCGAATAAGGGAGCTGGAGCAGCACCGTAATGTCTTTGGAAGACAAAAACTGCCCTACTGACAGTGCCGCATGGGCTGGCGCATTGTCATGATGGAGAATCCAGTTTTTCGCAATGTTTGTACCAGCCCGAACGACTCGCTTTCGCAATCTTTCGAGAATTTCCGCGTAATAATGTTGATTAACTGTCTGTCCAGGACGTACCCATCTTTGTGAACAATGCCCTTGGAATCAAAGAAGCACACAAGCATGCATTTCACTTTTGACTTGGACATGCGTGTTTTCTTGGGTCTTGGTGATCCCGACGAACACCACTGCGGAAAGCTTGTGCTCTTGACATTGCCTCTTCTCCAAAAGCCTGCTGAAGCTTTCCATACATTGAGGTGGCTCCTTCACTGAGTTTCACACAAAACATGATGGCATACCGCTGCGCGATGTTCCGCGTTTCCATTTTCATGACAAGGCGCACAAACATGTCCTCATTCGTCAAGCAACCACTCAAGACTGAAGTAAGGGTGAGGGAAGGATCAAGGTCAAATATGGTCTGTGGTAACAGGCCGCAGCATTACCAATACAGCAGGAAAAAATCAAACTCATTACTTTATTGTCAGACCTCGTAGATAAAGTGGAGAGATGGTTCGAATTGACTAGGCGAATGATCGGAAGGGCGAGACACTTCGAGGCCCACGTGACTGAGAAGGCTTGCATCGAACTCCGAAACCTCTAACCTTTCTAACAACTGCTCGAAAATTGCGAAATTTTTGTTTTTGGCGCATAGTTTTGCATTCTCTTTTCCAAAAGTAATGTGATATCAAATTTCGGAAAGGTAATTTCAACGCAAACACTGAAAACGCTTGCTTAATCGCTCTTAAACATTAAAACGCGAATGCCGTTAGTGGTCTCTCTCACTAACAAATCCTAGTATTTTAGAAGCATATTAAGGAATGCTACGTGCAGCCGAGAACTGCCTATCCCTCCCTACATTTATTTAACTTGTCGAATCAAAACGCGTTTCCCTTTCGGTGGCCTTTGAGGGGTCGGGTCGATGGCAATCTCTACGCCAACAAATTACACGGACGCCATACGGCTAAATGGAACCTATTCCAACAACGCAATTTGGCGCTTAAGATGCCCGCGGTTGACGTATGCATGCACGCGCGGTCATCTCTCTATGGAAAAGGGAAGGGCGCTATAATCTAGGCATCGTTGGAGTGGCGGAGGGGAAGGGGGAGAGGAAATAGGGGAGAAGACAAATGGTACCGATATGGACACCGTTCTGAGGGACGCTCACAATGCGCTGAGGAACCTCAGGCGTGATGGGTAATCGCATCCCGACGCAGGCCACTTCAAACGAACGCCGCGGACAATGTTTCTAGCGGTGGCGTTCGAGATTTCCGACCGAGACAGAGCGCCGATGCTTCTTTTGGAGGCAATTTCCAGGTCAAATGGCCGGTAGGGGGGAGTGGGGATGTAGGGGTGGGAGGCAAGGGTGACAGAGGGTGTGAGGGGTTCCAGGGAAAATGGAACCCACTGAGGGAAGGGAGGATAACCACTCTCCTTTATTTCGTCAAATGATGAGATTTACGTATTAATGATAGAGTACGGTTCTGAGAAAAAGAGAGGAATGATAACATTTTTTAATTAATCGACGAATAACTAATTAAAATAATTACAAGCTAAATACTTCTGAGTAGGGCAAAAATGTGAATTTGTTGTTTCTGCTGCGTGAGGTAATAAGATAAATCAGCTTATTAATTATTCCCATCGTTCTAAGATGTGCGGGACTTTGTGGCAAAAGTCAACTCACCAAAACTTTTTTAAAGTGACGTCGGAGTTTGGATCACCACGTCCATTGAATACCTTCTCCAATGACTTTGTCTGTCCCTTTATTGCTTTTTAAGACAAAGCCGACTAAATTATTTGTGAAAATACAAATTCCAAGATGCATAGTAACGTTATAGAAAAATGAAATTAGTTTGTGTCATTGACAAAACTATATTAATTGATGATTTGATTAAATTCAAAACTATGGTTACATGATTGACGGATTATACATTACCACGCCTTAGTAAATTTTTCTGTACAAGTTCACACGACGACTGCATAACAACATTAAGATGATACAGAAATATTCTTGGAGAAGCACGTACGATTCTTACGTGAAAATGTTCGAGGGCCCACAAATAAATCAATACATTTATTAATTGTTATTTACAATTAGGGCTATAATTAATAAGTGAAAATAGTAACGAAAAATAAATATTTATAAATACTAAAAATTGCCACATTTGGATATGTAGTGAGAAAATAAATAAATGGTAGATTGTTTATTACGAAAAGAGAGATTTTGAGGTACACGCATGGTGGTGCACATAAAAATCAACGAAGGAGAGAGCGTTAAGTATTCTCGTGCGTGCGTCTCTGCGTGGAAGCGAGCCCGACAGAGGAAGAGAAGAGGGACGAGTGACGGTCACGCCTCTCGGAGGTGCGAATCGCTCTTCTGGTCTTCTGGATGATGGGCTTTTAAATATATTAAATTTCGTGAGGCGAATGAAAAACCCATGAATAATTAAACTTTTCCACAGGTGAAAAAAGAATAGTTTTCTTGTTCACGAATAATGCCTTAAAACAATTCGTAGGCAAATAATGAATTAAATTTCTTATTGGTTATGCGAAGAATGAAAGGAAAATCCTCATTGCTTGGATGGCGTAAGCAGGTGTAAACAGAGCGTAATTATAATAAAAGGCTCTAACGTAGTAATTTCTCGAAAAGTAGAACGTTAGAAAAAAGTGCAGCTCCAAAAAGCAACGGAACTGACAGTTAATACAGAAAATGTAATGTATAAGCTAAGATAAAATTCGGAATTATAAACGTTAGATGCTATTTAAACTGTGAAATTGCCAGACTTTTCAAAGGATTTTTCTTTGGTCAGAGTCTAAAAATTTTGCACACCTTTTTTCATTTCAACTTGTATTCTGTTAATTCCTCACTTCTTAAAGCTGTTGGCATTTTAGGAACAGACTAAAGAAAATTATTATTACGTTAAATGCGTATTTTAATTTTTCGTTTACTTTTACTAGATAAATTAACTCGATGTCGCACATCTATTCAGCGTTTTCTGTCTGCTCCATATCTTCCATTTATTCTTATAAATATCTTCAGTACTTATATTCCATCTAAAACAATATACACTGTTAACTTTATACAAGCAAATACACAAATGATTAAGAAATGACGTTAGGTTGATCACGGGGTATAACTATAATGGGAATAATCCAGGGTTTACTTTCATATTCATCAGCTCATAAACCACCATTAAATTTACGGTAGGGAGAATCTATTACTCTTGTTGTTATGAGAAAGAGCGCATCGAAAATTAGGTTGTTAAAAGAATAAAAAACGTAAAGCCAATTGTAAGCCAATCCGAAAAAACCGCCATTAGCAGAGGCGGCTCTGCAGCTAGGGAAGCCTTAGGCGAAAGTCACACATGAGGCGGCCCCTTGACGTGAGAAGAAATTTTCAGATATTATTAAGTGAAATAAAACATCAATATATAGGATCACAACAATTTATTGGATAGGTAAAATTACAATTTTATTTCATTTTTCTGCATTTGGTAGTGCTAAATTCATATATGACTGAGGAATAATCTAATTTTGAAGCCAAATTATGTTCAATAGACAGAATCGCCAATCCGACACATAATAGATCTTAAGTAAGTTTTTATTAATTTCAGTTTTGAAAAAGATCTTTCTGCTGAAGAAACTGTAACAGGAATTGTTAATATAATTCTTAGTGCTACATAAAGATTAGGATAAACTTCAATTAAATTATTATCTATAATATATTTTAGTGAATCATAAATGCCTATATTTGGAAATATAGTCCTGGTACACAATCTTAGTTCCTCAAATAATTCTCCGCCATTTATATCGGGTTCAGACGACTCGGACAGCGTAAGCTGCCATCTCACAGTCATTCCTGTTTTGAGGCATTTTCAGTTTGTGATGAACCGCACATTGATATGCAAGCTTGCGCAAATCCTTAGCTGACAGTCCGTAATACAGATCAGCTGCCAATTTTGCGTATTCCATAAGTATTTCCTCTGGGTATTCACTGAAAACTTGATTGTGCGGATTATATCCGGTTTTAGGATTTTCGTTTTTGCGTTTCTTCACACAAAATCTGTACAGTGGCACATGGCAAACACAACCTTTTTGCGGTACTCCTGATTGATTCGCCTCCGGTGATTACTTCATTAGCAGCTCGAAGTTCTGTTTGCCGCTTGCGAACTCTCCCCGTGCTGTAGAAAACAAAGAACTAGAAGAAATTCGCCTGATCGGGCATTGAATGGAATGGCGATAGTACCCTACGACTGTCGTACCCCTTTGGTATAAGACCTATAAAAATATCAGCAATATTTCAGTCCTGGCGTCTTCAGGAACCAGTTTAATTTTAAAGTGAGGTGAAAAGCACTAATTATAATGAAAATACACATGTTCAAATATTTTTAGTTACAGACAATTTCCTCCATTTATTAATACTTTTATTACCAAAATCCTTTTAAAAATTCTTGTGAGGCAAAACTCCCGTCACCCTGACGTTATAAAAATCATAGAAAATGCAAGGAGACGTTAAAAGAGTGATTTGTTATTTATTTTTCTACAAAATAATTAGAATTATGATATTCTCTGCAAATCATCGGTAAATGATATTGGTGGGGTCAATTGTAACATGTTACAACCGTCCCCCAAAAAAATGTTACAATCGACCACCTGACGCCATTTTAAGTTAATTCATGCATAGCGAAAACAATACAAAGTCAAGTCTACTTACGCCACAGTGTGTTGAAAGTCAGCTAAATTCTGTATCCTACGGTACGAACGGAAAAGCAATAGTACAAATACTTTTCTCACAGGAAGAAAATTACTCGAGATTTTGTTTTTACTTTCTCCATACGTAGTAATGGGAAAGTATTGCGATCACGAAAAAAATCGACTTCGAGATTTCAACGGAAATACACGTTTCGAGGTCGCTAGAACACGTTTAGACTATTTTCGGAATGATGTCTGTGTGCGCGTGTCTATGTGATTGTAAGCGCTCTAACTCAAAAAGTACTTGCCATATCGTTACCTAATTTCATATATAACACTTTAGCATGAGCACAAGAAACTGATTAGTTTTTGGACAATACCAGTTAAGCGGAAGTCGAGGTTTATTCGAAACCCGATTTGGTTTTTGCGATATTTCTTCGATAATACTTCATTATTGTATACATTGAGCATTATAAAATATGTAGAAAATATAATTTCCTACATCTTTTATTTCAAACAATTTTCCATAGCAGTTATTGTTTAGGAATTCTTTATAAATAATCGGTTTTTTCGGTTTCCGTCAAATATCTCCTTAAGAACGTCGTTATTGATAATCTTCGTGAGAACCAAAGTTGTAGTGAATAATATTTCTTCCAGGTTTTGTATGAAACAAATTTTCGTAGAACCATCCATTTCGGAGATATTTTGCTTATTCGTAAATTTCCTGTATACAGCGCCACCGCCGTGTAGCGGTGAATTATGTAAACATATTGAAAATATAATTTACGGCAATAAGGACGACTGTATTCTTTTAGGATACTAAATGGTAATTTTACCTCATAATGCTATTCATAATAATTTAAATATCTATACCCCAAATATGGAGAAAGTCATGTGTTGGCCACATCAGATTTTTTACTTAAGAGGCCCAAAAACACGTTCCCTTCTCCAACACACACCACTCGCAAATGAGAATCACGGCAGCTCGTGGGGATTCACGGGAGTTGGTGTCAATCGTATTGACATCTGTAGGACTTTGTGTGAATTATGCTTGGCGGAAAAATTGAGGTGTTACAATTGTCTTGCGTTACAATTGACCCCACCCCCTCCCCACCCCTACTCTGAATTCATTGACTGAAATTATTTTTGTGCTTTTATGATGATTGAATTTTTGCGACCCAAATTTTATTAAAAAGATATGAATTGAAAATGGGGGAAATTATGTTAGTAATAGTAATAATCATAACGAGTGATCCCTTATCACAACACCAAATAGCATAAAAAGGGCCATTGTAAACTGTCTGGTGTTCCGGAACGAGAAATTTATTAAAACGAAAATTTCGGGTATAATATATTTGAAATCCAGACGCAAAGGGCCGAGATTTTGATATCGCGGGCCAAAATGGTTTTTTAATCCACACTGTTGTGTTTAGTTCGCGGAATATTAGTATTTGTGACACCTTTATGTTATTTAATCTCGATTTTCGGAAACAATGCCAACTGCGTGCTTATGCATTAGGATTCGTTATTTCGAGTTGGAAAATAAAATTCCATAGTAGTGAATGCGCATTTCGACGAATGCGCCTTGTTGGAATTCTCTGTGCTTTATGTGTGTACACAGTAAGGTGTGAAATGTTTTAAAATTCAATAGCCATTTATGGTTTTAAATAATTTTAAAAATATACAGAAGTTGTAAAATTAACAAATATCAGAATGGTTTTCAATGACCCTTCGTGGAACTTAAATGATCGATGGTGTATTATTTTTAGAGACTTTCAACACAATGTCGACTGACCTTGCATAACCATCCAGTGAATAATCTTTCCAGACTTTTTCCGCAGTTTTATCGCTTTGAAATTTATGAATGATTTATTTACAGCTACAAGAAGAGGTCGGGTACTTGCAGTCATATGCAAATATGTTTCCCGTGATGTATGATTAAACAGATCTTAGTTGAGTTGAGCTGTCGTGAGACAACATGAAGTTGAAGTACCTAGTTGTTAAGAAGTTGATTTAAGATAGGGTCAATTCTATGGCGATATTGCGATATTTCTCCGTTAAAACATGATTATTGTATACACAATTCTATACAAAGGTTATAGAGAACGTAATTTCCTACAACTTTCATTTGAAACAATTTTCCATAGCAGTTAATTTTTAGGAATTATTTATAAACTAGTGTAATGCCCTTTGAAATATCAACGGAAGAATCATACATAATAATTTACAATGTCTGCGTCCCCTACCCTAACACCCTCCCTTCCCCCTTTCTCCCCCTCCCCCATCTTACCCTCTCTCCCTCTCACACCCACTCTCTCCCTTCCCCCTCCCTCCCGCTGCCCCCTCCTCCTCTCTCCCCTCTCCCTCCATTTCCCTCTCCCCTCCTCCCTCTCTTTCCCCCCCCTCTCTCTCTCTCGTATTAAAAGCATTCAAAGTACGTTTATCTAACTACTAGTGTCGCGATAAATCTTTCAATGTTAATGGTAAAAGATAACAATGTTCTAATATTCCTTAAAAATCATTTCACTCACTTTAGAAGTATTCATAGACTATATTTAGGCATATCTTACCCTTAGTTATTCTTCCTCTACGGCGTGCCACGGTGTGGATTTTCCTTGCATTAAGAAATTTAGCTTTTTTGCCGCCTGGAAAATGCTCATCTAAAACGATCAATTTTGCGCTTAAAGGAAAATTTCGAGCGATTTAGCATGTAATACAACGAAACTTGAACAGAATTAAAATACTCAGCCCTTCTGCGTAAAATAATCCATTTCCCGTGACCGTCAGTTAATACAGTAAAACCTGGTTAATTCGAACCTCTATATTTCGAAATTCGACGTAATTCGAAATTTTTTAACACTTGAAAGACCGAAAAAGCCAATTTCATACAAATGTGTTTCAATAATTCGAAAATCTCTATAATTCCTGATTCGAAAAATATTTTTGGCCGATTCTCGGAATATCAACGCATTTTTGTCGACATAATTCAAAATAGAACTTACCAAAAAGAAACTAAATGAAATTTACGAATATATTTCTGGCACTATGTCGGCTGGTTTACAAACATTGTGCGATCGTGATCATACCGACTGGGCGTTGGGTATTGTCACAAGATTCTGTCCATCCCCTCAATTTATCTACTGTTTTGCGAGTTTTATGTGGAAAACGCGGTTCAATATTCTTTTGGTTCGTTGTTTGTTTCGTATTAGATTGTATTCTTCATCCTTGTTAGTTACTAGTTTAAATAATATTCTTAGTTTAATAACTGCAAGAGAGACTATTTAAATTTATTGCTATAAAATATTTTTTTTTAAATATACCCTCCAATGGCTCCGGTTCTTTGTGCATATAAGACTTACTCTTGCTGAAAAAATGTCATTGCTGCAAGACATTGACAAGAAGTTAGAATCGAAAGGAAAGCTGGCCTCAAAGTATGGGATTCCGAACTCGTCTTTATCTACAATTTTAAAGAATCGGGCGAAGATTGAAGAAAGTATTTATAAATTTAAAGGGAGCGCTACACGTCAGCGTTCACGGCCTGCGAAAAACGAAGACCTCGAAGAAGAACTGCACGATTTTTTTCACAAGTACGAGCGGCGAATTTACCTGTGACAAGCCCGATGCTCATTGAAAAATCAAGAAGTCTTGGGAGCACTTTGAACATTGAAGATTTTAAAGCGTCCAATTTGTGGTTGGATGGTTTTAAAGACGCCACAATATTGTTTGTCTCGCAGTATGTGGTGATGCCCAAAAAATTAACGAAGGAAGTGGCGACCTGGCTGCAAAGTAGTAAACATGTTTTGGAGAAGTACGCGCTCAAGGACGTTTTTAATATGGATGAAACGCATTTTTTTAAAACATGTTGCCCGATCGTACTTTGGTTCTCCGGGGCGAAAAATGTCACGGCGGCAAACGTAGTAAGGAGCGTCTCACCGCCGCGCCGTGCTCTGCACAAATATGGATGGGTCGAATAAAGAAAAACTTGTAATCATCGGAAAATATGATAACCCACGCTGTTTCAAAGGTATTAATCGTGATTATTTGCCGATAATTTACGAGCATAACAAAAAGGTGTGGATGACAGCAGACATATTCAAAAGTTTTTTAATAAGAATGCAAAGACGTGTGGCGGTGCAAAATCGTAAAATTTTGTTGACACTAGACAACTGTTCTGCTCACCATGTGGCTCAGATAAATACGCCCAATTTTGAGTTGCTGTATTTTCCGCCGAACATAACCAGTGTTCTGCGGCCACTCGACCAGGGCATCATTCAAAATTTAGAGTCATTACAGAAAAAAAACTATTGTCGTCATACTTGGTGCAAATTACAAATGGATGTTCACAGGATGATTTGCGAAAATGGACGATTTTAGACGCGTGCCGGGCCTTGTCATCGGCGTGGCAATTGGTGACTCCTCAAACCATCGCCAACTGTTTTTAAAAAAGCGGGCTATCTTCGCAGCCGGCAGAAGTGTTCCAAGGTACAGAAGTGGAGGAAGTAATCGACAGTAATGTATTGGGGCCTGTCAGTTTCGGAGACTTTGTTTCCTTTGATAATGACTTGGTTATGTCGGTTGTGTATGACCCCACGATCGACGAATCGAAAACCGTTGCGAGTGATTGCGACGAAGAAGACGATGTGGATAACGTCGATGCTAGGGTGGATGTGCCATTGCCATCTAAGGAGGATGTTTTAAAAGCTTAAGATACCCTTCAAAGGTACGTGTCCGGGATGCCAGACGTGCCGATGAATATGTGTGAAAAAGTTGATGCCATTATGCAACACATTGCGCTAGGGAGTGCCCTGAAATTGAAACGGGAAAATAACCAACTTTTTAAAATAAATTTAAATTAATATTGTATTACACACTTTTGTTTATTTACTTTTAAGTTGAAATAAGTGAAAGACATTATTAACATTTTAGTGGTTTAATTATATGTCCATATACGTTTCAATGATTAAATGAGTAATCCTAAATTTGACTTTTATTCATCAACATCATATTTTGAGTTATGCATATGTAGTACATCCTTTTTCCTGTATTTTAATATGGTGTCATATTCTTTTGTTTTTCTGTAATTTATATTTGCATTTTTTAAATTTGGTAAATCACGCTTTTTTGTAAATTTCGAATTATAGAAGTTCTTCATAATTCGAAATACTTTTTCTTTGGTCCCGTGTATTTCGAATTAACCAGGTTTTACTGTATTTAGGTATATTTATATCCACTTCAGTGAAGGGCTGCATGGCATTCTGGGGTTTCTCCACACCATTTCCCATGCATTCCTATGGAAATAGTATTTTGTTGACCCCATGGGGTATAATAGACCCCACGGTCTGCAAACCTAGACCAACTTCTTCCTTTGGTTGATAGGATGGCCCATGAAACTTTTGAATTCGATAGCTTCAGTGGTGTAAAAACGTATAAAGAACATACATACACACACACACACACACACACACAAATATTGATAAGATACTAGCTGAAAATACCTGGCGATGCCCGGGTTATGCCAAACACGTAACCACGTGACCAAGAGAAAGTCGCCTTTACACTATAATCCATAAATCTTAAGAATTTTAACTTGTAAGAACATTCAAAATGGGATCAAATCTTTAATAAAGCATACTTACCTTCTAATTACAGCAAATGCCCCATATATTGCTGTGCGGTACGTGTGTCATTTACGAACCAAAGAAGCATTTGTCACTTTCTGGGGAAATGTTGGCGTCCTAGAAAAACTTCTATAGATTAGTAGACGTTTTATTCCCAACCACAAACGGATGTCGAGTGACTTCTATGGAGAGTATTATAAATATGCGTTAGTAAGCATTACAGATGTATAATATAATGGTTTTACTTATTAATGGTAAGATTCCAGCAAACACACCGTGAATGGTCGTTATAAACGCTTCCCAAACGCAGTCAACAGAATAATTATCCTTAACTATAATTATACATCACTAATTTCTATGCTTAAGCAACAGTTCGAAGCGAAAACGCTATTCTTTCACCTATTTGAAGGTTTAACTGGCATTCATTGAATCGGAGGCAACAATTACGGTCGCCTTGACAACGTCGGAAAGAGTACAAAATATCCGTAAAATTTCAAAAACAGTTGCGTATTTCTGTATGATTCGACAGTATAACACGTAAATATCGCAAGAATAAGATAGTATACAGTTTTATCTGTCGAATAAAGCAAAAAAGAAGAAGAAAAGTGATCAATATTTACATATTTTAACGAATGAAGGAAGAAAACCTTGCATTTTGAAAAATCGAAAATCCCGTGTAAACGTATGGGACAATAAAATTGTCTCCTGGAATCGAACCCGGGTCGATTATGGAAATCACATGTACCCTATGTTACTCGTAGAGTCATATGAAGTAAATTTGCAAAGTTTGGTCCCGATAGCTCAAAGGGCGTGTGAATGTATAAGGAACATACGGATGGACAGACATTCCATTTTATTATATAAGATTTGTACCCATAAGGATTGAATTAACAATATGATATAGAGGTCTAACAATGGAATTGTCAGGCAAGGCAACATCCCCTTAAAATGGCAAGATTTCCTCAAACAGTGTAAATTAAACGTTTACATTGAGAAATGTCGAACAGTAGGTGGAAAACGATGAACCGAATAAGAAACTCCATAATGTTTTCTTCAAAATGATATATATCCGAAAATTGTAGGTCAATTCTTTCTCATTTTAATCTAAAAAAGAATGAAAGCCTGCACGTCGAAATGTCCCTTTTTACGTGTTACCTTATGGGAAATAGTAAAAGTCTCCAGGAATCGAAGCCGGGACTTTGATCTCAAGCTTAATACGTTAAAACGTAATTTTATTATATCATAATGCTATCCTGCAAATCACACCAAATTCGGTCCATTAATTTGAGAGATATAAAGCTTCAGCCTTTGTTGACAGACACGCAGACAGACATTGAATTCTTTTATACGACGATTAGTGTAATTCCCGTTGAAACATCAATGGAAGAATTATAGATTATTAATATTTTCATTTAAAATAATTAATATCACACTTTTACATATGAAATATTTTGCCATATACATTTCTAGTGACCATCCTTTTGTTGACGAGTTATCTTTAGTTAAACTTTAAATAGTTGCCTCTCCCTCCCTCTCCCCACCTCTCCCTCCCCTCTTTCCTTCTCACACCCTCTCTATCCCTCCCCCCTCCCTCCCCTCCTAATTTTCCCTCTCCCCCTCCTTATTTCTCCCCCTTCCTCATTTCTCCCCGTCCCCCTCTACTTCTCTCTCCCCCTCCTCTCTCTCATATTAAAAGCACGGTTATACTCGTAAGGATTGAACTAACAATATGATATAAAGGTCTAACAATAGTTTGTTGCTCATTCTCATTAGCTCTCTGAATTGCCATTATTTGAGCATAACGCTCATTGTGTCTCCTGTTGGAAGCTCTTTCACAATCCTGTGTTCTCCTTTCTTCCATTTGCTCATTCGATTGTCGAGCTCGACGTATTGCTTGTGCTTCTCTGTTTTTCGTCGACGTCTTTGCCGTGGTGTTTCTTCTAGCACACTCTGGTCATCCTTTTTCTTAAGAGGAACTATTGGGTGGGAAACTGTTTATTGTTGTTATCAAATTACCTGAATTTATCACGTTCTAGAATTTTCTCTTTCTGTTTCACTTAAGTGCTAGTAGTTGACACATTCCAAGGATCGTGCGATTTCAGTACGGCTTTCAGTATGTGTTTCTGACACTGATCATCTACCCAAAGTTTTGAAAGTTTTTCCATTTTAGGAATCACAACACCGCGCCTACGACTGTTTATTGTTGTTATCAAATTACGTGAATTTATCACATCTTCTAGAATTTTCTTCTTCTGTTTCACAAAAGTGCTAATAGTTGAAGGACACATTCCCAACGATCGTGCAATTTCAGCTTGGCTTTCACCTTTCTCAACACGCTTTAAAATTTCTAATTTCAATTCATAACTATGAATCTTATGCCCTCTTTTATTTGATTCCCTTACATTATCACTATTATATTTCCTTTTAGATGCCATGTCAAGTGAGAAATTTATAAATAAATCAATAAAATAAATAAATTTAAATAAAAGATTAACAGAAAAAAGAGTGAAATCATCACAAAGTCAAACAATTAGAGCAGATATAACTATGTCTACACTAAAACTAAACCTCGCGTTTGGTCGGAACGAATAACTACGCGAAGTTTTACAGGGTATATTCGATCGGCGGGATCGAAATCTCGAATTAATCGAGACTCGAAAAATCGAGACTCGAGAGTCGCCTGTATACCTAATTTACGACAATAAGGACGACTGCATTCTTTTACAATAAGAAATATTAATTTTACCTTATAATGCTATTCATAATAATTGAAATAACTATACCCCAAATATGGAGAAAGTCATGTGTTGGCCATATCAGATTTTTTAAATTTTGAGTCGTACTTTTAAAAATTTGTCGGCACAAAGTCATTCCCTTAATAACTAAATTCACTTTTGCTATTCCATCGATCGATCCACGCCACTCTCCCACGCCTCCTTGCAACACTTTCATTTTTCAGATTCCATTCTCTTCACGTTCAGTGTCACTCAGTCCATCTCTCACCCTTTGTTTACCTCGCCACTCACCCCTTCATCCTCCTGTATAACATTCTCTCTCTCTCTC